>PVKB01005950.1:0-79213 GCA_004027205.1 Ctenodactylus gundi
TTCAGTTATAGGAGGTGACTCAGAATAAGAATCTGAGGACATGCTTTATTTTATTTTATTTTGTGACACAGTGTCAATCTATAGCCCAGAGCTTGTCCTGAACTCACTACATAATCTACATTGGCTTCAGGCTTATTATAATCCTCCTGCCTCAGCCTCCCAAGTGCTGAGTTTAAAGGAGTTTGCCACCATATATGGTTTATGTGGATCTCAGGAGTTGAACCCAGGGCCTTGTGCTTGCTTGGCATGCTTTCTAACTCTAAGTTATGTCCCTAGCCCACGAGGGGACCACTGAGGATGTAGATCAGTGTTAATGCATTTTCCCAGTGTGTAAGATATATTGGATTTAAATCCATGTACCATGATAAAAACAAACAAACAGATACACTAGATCAAGGTTATAGGCCATAGATAAAGACAGAGAGCTAAGGCAAAGGATATCAGTTAGTTCTGAGAATTACATCTTAAAAGTGAGGGATTTTAGAATATGGAATTGATTGAAGTCAAATGATTAAGGAATTATAGTGGTTAGGGGGGTTGTCCTTGAAGGTGGGGGAGTAGCTCTGTGATTAGAGAACTTGCCTAGGAAGCATGGGGCCCCAGTTTCATTCCCCCAAGCACCACACGATATCTGGGACTGGTGGTGTATATCTGTAGTTTGCAGCACTCAGGTGGCTGAGGCAGGAGGATTGCCATGAGTTTGACGCCAGCTCGGGATTCACAGTGAGTTCAAGATCAGGCTGGACTATAGAGCTGAGAGAGAGAGAGAGAGAGAGAGAGAGAGAGAGAGAGAGAGAGAGAGAGAATCAGAGAGAATCAATTGTGAAAAACCAGAGTCCTCAACTAAAACTGTCTAAAATACTCATTGTTACTCTTTTCTTTTAAGTGAAGTGGGCTAAAAACTGCACTAGCTTCCGAGGAAGGAATATTTTCCAATGTCTAGTGGCATATAGTCAAAGATGATGAATGAAAAGAAAGAACCGCCAACTGGCAAAGCCAGATAGATGGCTCTTAGTCAGGTAGAATAGAAAAAATACTGATTGGGAAATAGAGCCAGGCATGGTGGTATATACCGGTAAACATGGCCATCTGGGAGGCTCAGATAGGAGGATCAAAATTTAGAGTTCAAGCTGGGCAATTAAGTGACTTAGGAAAAATCAGTCTCAAAAAAAAAAAAAAAAGACTGAAGATGTATAAAGGCTCCAGGTTTAATCCTCGCTACCACAGACAGAGAGACAGACAGACAGACAGACAGACAGACAGACAGACACACAGACACACACACACACACACACAAACACACACACGCCTGCGCGAATCAGAAAGAAGAAAATCAGAAAGAATGAACAAAGGAACCTATCGAAGCTCCAGGACAGAATGTTACCCAAGATTCCAAGACCTTTTTCTTTCCCTTCCCTTTCCTTCCCCTTCCCGTTCTCCTTCCTTCTTTTTCTTTTTCTGTGATGGGGTGGAATGCAGGAACGTCACACTGTGCTGCATCCCCAGACTATTTCTTTGTTTTGATTTTGGGAGAGGGTCTCACTAATCTCCAAATTGCCCAGAAGGACCTTGACGCTCTGTTCCTCCTGCCACAGCCTTCCAGAACCCTAGAATTACAGGTCTCCTCCCTGTGGCCTAGCCTATTTCTTTTTTAGCCTTTTTTTTTTTTTTCTTTCAATTCAGGCTACTCACCATTAGAGTCTTAAAACATTCAATAGGTGTGCAAATTGAACCCACATTTGTGTTTGCTTTGAATACTTTCATTCACTTACCCTTTAGGAAACAATGCTATATATGTATTGGCTATCATATATATATATATATATATATATATATATATATATATATATATATATATATTTGAAACACATGCAAATAGTTTGCATTCTAACAAAGCCCACTGGGGGCAACCTGAGAGATGCTAGGAATACACATCTTTCTATCATCCATTTTGAGGACAACTCAAAGATCACATAGATATTCTGAGCCCCATAGAACAATATACATCACTTCTCAAGTATTGTACCTTTTGAGTGTATTCTTCCTTGATTCTGCTTAACTAATCTGCCTATGTCTGTCGCAGAGAAGTCCTGCAGTTCATTTCTGTGAGTTAAGAACCTACTATGCCTGTGGTGGTGGCTGGAGAGTTGAGGTCTCTGCTTTCTCGTTGTGGTTTTACTTCACAGACCCCATCTGGTGACACAAGGAGCCACCTTCTGGCTTGCAATCATCACATTAGCCAAAGATTATCCATTTACATGGAGTGGCTACTAGAATTTCAGAAATTTTATAGACCACTGACTCTTTGATCTCTCATTCCTCTCCTTTGTAATGGAAGTTTAATTGAGATTAGCCTGCTCCTGTTCCACCAGAGTATAGTAAGTATTGGAGGAGCACAAAATTTGTCATTTTACTTTTTGGAACCGTGCTGGGCTCTGATGATGGTCATCAGTCAGAGATAAGAGAACTAGGCTTTCAGCTCACTTGCCCGAAGGAATGCACATTCCTGTTCCCCCTTGCCCCAGAGAGGAACTGTAGGAGAGCAATTACAAGAAACATAATGAATCCAGTGTGAAACAAAAAAGTGGACTGAGACAGCCACTTATACTGCTTCACAAATAGAGCACTTCTCCTCTTCCTTTTGGGCACATGTCCCCTTGAAATACAAGTCATTGCATCGATCATCCTGACCTATTCGTTTTAAGCTACACTGTTTTAAAATGGTTACGACTTTTTAAAAATTAGTTCAATTTGATGAATTACAATTATTTGTTAAACCATCATTCATTATTTTAAAAAATCATTAAGTGCCTATCACAAAAAACAGATAGGCATTTTTCGTTGAGCTGGTGTATACAGCAAGGAAGATGGTGAAACTTTCTGAGTTGAGCAAATGAACATTCTGAAGGGGAGGGAAATGATAATAAAAATGTTGACCACTAAAAATTGTGCCAAGTTACATGAAGGAGAAGTATGTTGTGCTTTGAAAGAGACTAACAGAAATGACCTCATTTAAGTTGAATGCCAGTATGGAAGATTAGGATTGGCCTCTTTGAGGAAGTGATTCCTTATGCTGGTTCTTTAACAAAGATTATGACTCATCAAGACAAAGAATGCTGGGAAAAGATATTCTATGCATTAAGAAGTAAATATTTTACTATTAAAAATTAAGATACCAAAATTAATTTAGCTCATCTTGTGTGTTTCTTTTTAATTTAGGGAAGTTTAGCTTATTCTAATAATAATATTAATCTCATTCTGATAGACTTATTTGAACAAGAAAAAATAAATGGAATTATATTCAAAACACTATAAAATGTGCATAAATAATTCTGTGTATCTGAAGACAACCTTAAGTATAAATGGAATGATTAGGAACCAGTAGTATGAAGAGAATGATTTTAGAGTTTACAGTGTTTTCCGTATATGTATTGGTTTATTGTATTACTACAATGCATATTTACTTAGAATAATCTAAGTATCTGGCTTCTAATCTTGCTACTTTTTCATAGTATTTTAGACTTAATTTTGTTTTGATATTCTCACATTGGTGTTTTAGATTAACATAATTTAAGAAAAGTTTACTTTTCTTTAAATTCCTCATGCCTCAGTATTTTAGCATTGTATAATAGAAAAAATGTCTTCTATTGTCACTCTCAGTACATAACTTCTGGTATTAACTGTATGGATTGTTTCCCACACATTAATTCTCTGGTGGACACAAACTGAGAATTCTGTAATTTAATTCTATTCTGATTCTATCTGCCCAGAGTCAGAGTCTGATCTCATAGGTTACGGGTTCAGTCCCAGAAGATTGCCTGTTACTTCAGATGTCAATTGCACTTTCAGGCTTCTGATATTTCTCACGGAATCACTGGCTTATAAAACTCAAACATCTGTTTTACTTTCCATTATTCATTTGTTAGTACAGGATATGATTTACAATTATCTGATTATCCAGATGAAAGAGACACATAGTAAAGGTTGATAATGGCTTTGGGCTTACCTCCTTCTTATGGTCCTCATGGTATTCAGCAAACCAGAAGCTGTCTAAAATCTGCCCTTCAGGTTTGAAAGTTTTATTAAATAGTCATAATTATTTAAATCCTTAGGCATTGGTAATCAACTTAATCTTTGGCTGTCCTCTCTGAGGAGAGTGGGGCTGGACTAAAAGTTCTAACACCCTAATCAGCAGGTTGGCTTTCCTAGCAAGCAGCTCCCATATTCAGTCCATCTAGGAGTCGCAAACCAAAAGTTATTCACTAGCCTATGAAAGGATCACCCACAAAAGGGGTGTAGGGAGGATCCCTGCGGTGGGATTCAGGCCAGGACATTCCCAAACTTGGTTGCTGGCCAAAAGTGGTTCCCACGACATTGGCTGCAGAAACATTCACAGACTGGATTTTCTGGGAAACTATAGGATCTACACTGCAGCGAGCAGACTAGAGACCACACAAACGGAGGTCCAAGAACAGAGAAAACTGCCCCAAATGATCCCAGACAGGGAGGAGACAAGAAATGAATAGGCTACCTGGAGTCTGGGCTACAATCTCAGGATCTGATGTAAAACCCAAATGGAACTCGAGAAAGAGCGCATACCAGAGGAACTCCTCAGTAATTGCATTCACTAGCCCATAAGCAGAGCGATTTTCACTCCCTGCCCAGCCCCCACACCCGCAGCTAACTTGAGTGCATCTGGTGGTGCAAGTCAGAGAACAGGGCAGTACCCAAAGCCGCTGCCCAAAACAAGCAGTAGTGTGCTAATTTCGGAGAACTGAATCTGGGTCTGCAGTGCCCTGCTCTGTAATGCCACAGCACCAGCAGCAGCAGGTTCCTTGTGGGTGCTGACACAGGTCAAGGAAGGCTGGGGCCTTCCACTTCTCCTCCTGCTGAGTACCAGCTGGGGCCTTAGAAAAAAAAGCACATAGCTATGCTCTGGGGACACCAGGTAAGAAGTGGAATCTTACCACGTGAGTAGAGCAAAGGAAGCAGGTCTAAGTAGTATAAGCACAGTACCAGGGCTCCTGTACCCAGGTCCCTAGGCATGGGGTTGTCAGAGGGGCAAAGAACACAAGTTCTAACTCATGCTGTACTCAATCCTGCTGCTGTTTCCTGGGATGACAGAACTCTTGATTTGACTGTGCTGGAGGAACAGCTTGTTCCTGAACAGTAGTAGATGGCCAAAAACTGCCTAATCCATACACACTATTACTACTTGCTCAGCCATTGTCATCTTATCAGCTGGCTGTTGGCACACAAGGTGGCAGCTTACTGATACGGAAATAGTGGGGCATTCCTGGTGTTCAAGAGACTGCTGATGGGTTTCCAGGGTGAGGTCCTCTTCCTGAGTAAGTACCTGCTAGCCAGTGCAAAGGAGCTGGACTCACAACAATGGGCTGGTGACAGGAGGCTGTAAAAGCAGCAGTTCACCATCTAGGAATTCTAGAATTCTATTGATCAATGGGAGTGGCACACATATCTCAGGGGAAGGCTTTGTGGCTGATACCCCTAAAAGCAAGCCTTAGAGTGCAGTGGGAATGGAATGGGGGGCGGGGCTGCTACCCTTGTTGGCCCACTTAGTGACTTGCTGCTACCCCCGTGCCAATAGCATCCTGTCTTTAAAAGCACAAAAATGGTGAGTGCCACTGGGCAGGAGGATGGATACCTCTTACCTGTACTGCATACACCCATCCTGCTCCCATAGCAGCTCCTGCTGCCTCTCATTGCTAGTATACCTTAGTGTCGTGTGGCAGCCCAGCATCAGTTGGGATACTGGGTGAGAGGGCTGCATAAATCAACTGGGAAAGAGACTATGAGAGGATGGCAAGGTCTTCAGATGCTACCACTTCTGACACCACATAGACCAGATGTTTAGAGGCTACCAAATAAAACCAGAAGAGGGGAAGAAAAGAAGTGGAGCTTTCTGTGGCAGGCACAGTACAGAAAAACATTGCCAGGGCCATACAAGAGGAAACTCATTGGCTTAAACTTGCAGAGAAGGAGGGCCTGATGAGTCCTCCCAGTTGTCCAGGTCCTACATCAGACATGCAAAGAGTGATGCTTCAGTCAATAACTACATAATCTTTGGTCCATCCTCCAGAACACAAAGATGGCCTACAAAGCTACGACCTTAAGCCAGTAAAACATGTCATTGTGTGATGAGAAAATAAGAGAGACACTTCAAAAAGTCCCAATCCCACCAAGGAAGTATCAAATGTGACTACAGGGAGAGTTAAGTCTCTAAAACTTTGAAAACAAAATAATATTATGGAAGAAAATAAGACAGATTCAAACAATAACCTCCTCAAGAGGTTTAATGGATTTTTAAAAAGGTCTAACTGAAGAGTTCAAGGAAAAAACAACTATGAGGCTAGTGGAACTACAGAAGTAAATATAAGAAAGGAACATCAAGTTCACTAAAGAATTCAGAAAATGTGAAAATGTGCTGGCCGCTCATCAAAACATGAAAAACTTATTGGAAAGTACAGGGAGCAGAATGACCCAGAACAAGGACAGAACATCATATCTGGAAGACAGGGTGGAAATTACAAGCAAACTCCTACCAGTGCTCAAGTCACACTGTCCCAATGCAAAAGTGATTATCAACAAGTCTTAAATGATTCAAAGAAGATTTAACTTATAATAATAGGCAGAGAGGAAAAATGGAATTCCAAGATAAAGGAATAAGAAATGTATTCAATGAAATCATAAGAGAAAACTTCCCATATATAAGGAAAGAAATGGACACATAAGCAATGGAAGTATACTATGCACCAACAAGATATTAGCAAAAGAAAAGCTCCCCAAGACACGTCATAATAAAACTTCCAGACATACAATGCAAAAATTTATTCTAAAAGCTGTAAGAAAAACACAGCAGGTAATATAATAAGGCAAACTTACCAGAATAAGTCTTCAAAGCCCTAAGAAAAAACAACTGTTAAGTTAGGCTCCTATATCCTGCAAAATTATCCTTCACAACTGTCAATAAAATAAAGACCTTGCATGAGAGAGAAAACTTGTAGAAATTTCGTACAACTAAACTAGAACCATAAAAATTTCTTATGGGTCTTCTGAATAGAGACAAAGAAAAGAAGCACAACAAAGGAACCACGAGAAAGTATGCAATTAACAGAACAAATGAACACGCAGGAAAAGAGAAAGAAGTCAACAGTCAGGACAATGGTAGGTCTCAATGCCTGTAGATGATTGGAACTCGATGTCAGTGGCCTCAACTCACCATCGAAAGACAAACTGGCATACTGGATTAGAAAACATAACCTAACCATATATTGCTTTCAAGAGACCCACCTTACCCATAAAGAAAATACATGGACTGAAGCTGAGAGGATAGAGTCCCATATTACACTGAACAGGTAGACAAAAAAAGTAGGGGTTGGGATGCTCTTTGATGTCAAAGTGAACTTTAAGTCAAAATTGGTTGAAAGTGACTAAAAAGGACATTTCATCCTAGTAAAGTGAACAATTCAACACAAGGAGCTAATAATGGTAAACATTTATGCACCAAACACTAGTGTACACATGGACTTACAAGAAAAGCCACAGAACTTTATAAACTAGATAGATCCCAACATAAGTATAGTATGAAACTTTAACACTCCTCTCTCCCAGGAAGAGAGGTCAACTGGCTTAAAAAATCAACAAACTCATAGAATATCTGAGCAAAATTACAGAAGAAAAGAACTCATAGACATTTACAAAGTTTTTCATTCATCAACAGAATACGCATTTTTATCAGCTGCCCATGGAACATTCACCAAAATATAACATACTCTAGGCCAAAAATCAAGCTTAAATAAAAACCAAAAAATTGAGATGATCACATGCATCCTGTCAGACCACAGCAGAATGAAACTAGAAATAGACAATAAATCAAACAACAGATATCACTCGAACAAATGGAGGCTGAAGAGTACACTATTGACAAAGATTGGGTCACAGAAGAAACTAAGAAAATAAAAATTTCCTAGAGAAAAAAAATAATGAAATCACCTTACAACCTAATCTTTGGGACACAATGCAGGTATTATTAAGGGGAAATTCATTGATGTTCAAACACACATAAAAAGAACTTAGCAATTGCAAATAGATAATCTAATGACGCAAATGGGAGATCTAGAAACGCAAGAACAAATCAAACTCAAAACTACCAGGAGGAAAGAAGTATAAAGAGCAGGAATTAACATGATAGAAACTGGAAAATAATCTATAAAACAAAATGCTGGTCTTCATAGACAAAAGCATCTATGAACATCTAACTAAACTCACAAAAAGAAAGAGTAAATCTACATCCAGTGTGTTTGAAAAAAAGATGCAAATCCAAAGCATTATAAGAAGTTGATTTAAAAATCAATACTCCAGTAAAATTCTGAACCTAGAAGAAATGGATAAATTTCTAACTAGGCATCAACTTCCAAAAGTGAAGCAAAAAGACAGAAAGCTTTTGAACAGACTAATAATCATATATAAAATAGAGAAAATAATAAAAACCTTTCCAATAAGAATAGCCCAGGACTTGATGAAATGATGGCAGAATTGTACCAGAAATTTAGGAAAGAATTTGTGTAAGCATGTGGTCCTTCAAGAAACCAGAAAATGAATGAGAGTTGCGAAAGGCATTCCATTAATTTCGCATAACTTTAATACCAAAACCAGACAACAAACCAACAAAAAATAACTATAAGCCAATCTCCCTAGCCAACATAGATGCAAAAATACTCAACAGGATACTTGCGAAAAGAATGCGATCAATCATAAAAAAAGATTATACATCATAACCAAGTAGGCATTATCTCAGGGATGCAGGAATGGCTCAACGTATGCAAATCAAATATGTAATACATTATGTTAACAGATACAAAGATAAAAATCATACGGTCATCTCAATAGGTGAAGAAAAAGCATTTGACAAAATCCAATATCCATTTATAATAAGGATCTGTCAGAAAATCAGAACATAAAGACTTTACCTCAAAGTGATCCAAGTCATTTATGACAACCCTTCTGCTGCTATCATTCTAAATGAGGAAAGACTGAAAGTATTTACTCTAAAATCAGGAACAAGACAAAGATGTCCACTGTCATCTGACCTGTTCAACATAGTACTTGAAATTCTGCCCAGAGCAATCAAGCTAGAGGAACAAATACTAATTGCAGATGAAGAGGTTATGATATCCACTTTTGCAGATGGCACAATAATCTATATTGAAGACCCAGAAATTCCTGCAGAAGTCTCTTAGGATTAATAGGTAAATTCTGCAAAGTAGCAAGACACAAAATCAACACTCACACATTAATAGCACTCCTATGCACCAATAATGAACTTACTTAGAAGGACATAAAAAATTAACTATTCACAATAGCAACAAAATAAAATACTTAAGAATAAATCTTATCAAACCATGAAAGATCTATACAAAAAATACAGAACTTTGAAGAAAATGATGGAAGAGAAGTATAGAAAATGGAAAGATTTCTTGTATTCCTGGAGGGAAGAAACTAACATTGTCAAAATGGCCATACTTCCACAGATTCAACACAACAATGAAATTACCAACAGCAATCCTCATGGAACTGGAAAAAAATGACTCTAAAATGTATAAGGAACCAGAAAATACCCAGAATTTCCAAAGCATTCCTAAGTAGCAAAGGCAGAACAGGGAGTATCACAGCTTTGCAGTGTATTTAAAATTTACTTCAAAGCAGCAGTGTTAAAATCCAAATGATACCAGCACAAACCAGACAGGAAGGTCAAGGGGACAGAATTGAGGATACAGAGACAAACCCAAACACCTTCAGTTGTCTGATTTTCAACAAAGATACCAAATCCATTCTCTGGAGAAAAACAACTTCAACAAATGATGTTGTGAAAATTGGATATTCGCATGAAGGAAAATGAAAGTAGATCTATAACTGTCACCATATAATAAAATGAAATAAAATTTGATCAAAGAGCTGGATATCAAAACAGAAACCCTGGATCCGCCGGAAGACATGCGATCAGGCAAGGCCTTCACGAGCAGATGCCAACTGCACACGAATAACTACAAGAACGCGTAAAAGGGACTACAGAAAGCTAAGAGCCTCTGTGCATCAACACGGTGACAAGAGAACCCACAGAATGGGAGCAAAATTTTCCCAGTGATGCCTCAGGCCTAGTATTAATACCTAGAATATATAGAGAATGCAAAATAATAAAATCCTCAAAGCAGATGATCCTAGTAACATGGATGCAACTGAAATAAAAAGAAACTTCTCAGAAGAGAAATTTTAAAAGGCCAACAAGCACGTGAAAATGTGTTCCACATCTTTGGCCGTCAGAGAAGCATAAACCAAACACCACTCACATTTCATCTCTCTCTGCAGTGACAATGGAGTAACTCAAAGCATAATTGTAGGCGAGGGTGTGGGGAAAAGGAAACGCTTCTACCCTGTTGGTCAGATTGCAAACTGGTTCAACCATTATGAAAAGCAGGGTGCAGATTCCTTAGAAAGCTGAGAATAGAAATCGCAATTGATCCAGCTATAGCTCTTTTAGGCATTTCCCCAAAAGATCTAAAGCCATCATGTCACAAAAACATGTACATATCCATGTTAATAGCATAATTCATAATATGTATTTTTTGAAAACAGTCTACATGCCCATCAACAGAGCAATGGAGAAAGAAAATGTGGTATTTACACACAGTGGAATATTATGCAGCCATAAAGAAAGGCAAATATAAACCATTGGAGAGAAAATAAGGCTGTCTTGAGTAAACAATGCTCAGTGAAATGCTCTAGACACAAAAAAATGGGTATGGATTGATATTCCTCATATGAAATCGCCAAAAATATTACCTAAAAAGATCCTGTCATAAGAGAGAGGGTAGGAGAAGGAGTGATGGATTTCTAGGAAAGGAAAGAGACACTGAGAATGAGAGGGAGGAGGTGGAAGAAAGGTTGAAGAGGGAAAGAACGAGAGGTTGAACAGGATATATGTGAGGACGAATTCCCAAGTTGTATGTTATTAGCATTATTAATAAGCCATTGACTCTCTAGTTCATTGAAGTTTTTTTTTTTTTAAAGGACCAAGGGTTTATGGAAGTGAAGGTCAGAAATTTGAGAAAAGGAGAAATATTATCAATATTATCATTGGCCACTTGAGACAACACACTCAAGTTTGTAAGTTTGCTGCTGACCAAATCAAAGGAGGCCATTAAAAAAAATCAAAACTAAATCCTAAGAGATAGAGGGGCATAATTTTCCTTAAATTATTTTCTCCTCTGCTGCAAACCTATGTAAGGACCTTTTATAGTGTGGTTCAGAGGAGAGGGGAGCTTAAAGAGGTAATACAAGTCTTTACATTTTAAACTTTCATCTACCTTTAGCTCCATGTAGGCTTTTCTTGTAGAAAGGAAACTGGGCCTCAAGTTCCTGGGGCCTGCATCTACACTACATATTGTATCACTTCATCTGGGCTGAGGAGTGGGGAATTTATTGGCTATGTGCGTGGCAGAAGGAAGTTTGGATACTTTGTTTATCTTTTATTTTTTTTTAAAATCATGCTTTCAAAGTTTAATTTTGCAATTCCAATTACAATATTACAAGTATCTTTACATTTTCTAAGTCTTTATTAGTTTCTATATTTTAGACTTCTAAATGTTTTCAAGTTGATTTTATTGCATAAGTTAATATTCTTTCCTAATTAAACTTCTGATAATGTTTGAATCATTGAATAATACTTTATAACAACACTTATTCTAAAACAAGATTTAGGCCTGTATAAAGTATGGCCATTGACTTCCATTTTATATAGATGCAGCCCACAGTCAGAAAAAAATAAGCCAAATATAAATCTAAACAATCATCATAATGCATATAAAGCTAATCCAATTACTACAGATGCATTAGCACTACCATTCTTGCAAGTTGCTGTATTGTTCTCAAATATACTAATGACTTAGATGTACAAAATTTTAATTCCCATAACAAAAAAGAAAAATCACTGCAAAGACCCAATTTCAACTAGCAAGCTTTATTTAATATGATTACATATTTAGCTCTAATTATGAAGAAAATTTCACTAATTTTTTCACTTGATAGCTATTCTCCAACCAAAATTAGATGCTACATTGAATTAACAATAGATTATTTCTTCTCAACTAATTGTGCAAATAAATTATGCCATCTGAATAAAATTGATGAAGACAAGCTGACTCATAATGGAGAGAACAAAGTTACGGAATGTTCTGGCGTTTGTTTCTACTGTCGTCTCATCACAAACCCACAGTAAAATACTTTAAGAAATGTTAAATGCATAAAACCTTATTATGGCAGAATGGGCAAATGAACTACATTTGAGTCCAAGACATCATATGCTATAGAAAGATCCTGTTGTGGTAATAAATGTAGGATATATTTGGGACTCAAGTGATAGGCTTAAAATGTCAGAAAAATCTACAAGTAAGTCTTACTGTTTACTGTGGCAATTTAATATCTGATAAGTTGAGAGTAGAATAGTGGTTAAGCGGGCCTGGCAGGAGGTAGAGGTAGGGGGAGAAGAGAGGTAGTCATTTGATAACAGGAGTCAATTCTGGTGTTGTGAGGCACAGGAGGGTTATGACAATTATATATCTCAAAGCAGAAGAGAGGAATTCGAGTGCACTCGTAATGATAATAGTTTAAGGTGATGGATGTGCCAGTTACCTTTAGTTGCTCACTACTCATTGTATCCATGAACCAAAATATCCCATTGTACCTCATCAGTCTATGCAAGTGGCATGTGTCAATCAAATGAATAAAAATAAAAACACGTTGGATGCAGTGGCATATGCCTCTAGTCTTAGCAGTTTAACAGGCTGTGAGGCAAGAGGATCACTTGGGTCCTGGAGTTCAAGACCAGCCAGGACAAAACAGGAGGCCTCCTCTCAAGCCGTTTCATTCCAAAAACAGAAATAAATAAGTGTAAATCAAAAAGTTGAATCGGGAAAAAGTATTCTAACAATATCTTCATTGAAATTTAGAGCAAAATTCCCTCTACTTCAAAAACAGAGATGATTTAACTAATATAATTTGGAAAAAATGAAATTTAGAGATTTTTGAGGTTAGAAGATCATAAATTTTGCAGTTTTCATCTATCTCTCTAGAAGATTTACTCCTTTAAAATTTGTTTTTTTAAAATAGTGGTTAAAAGAACATAAAGGCTTCCCTATTGACGGATTTTAAGTGTACAATAAATCATTGCTAACTCTAGGCACAATGGTATACAGGTCACTAGAACTTGTTCATCTTGTATAACTAAAACTTAACCCCTTCTGATTATCAACTTGCCATCTCTCCCTCCCCAAGTCCCATGCAACCACTCATAACTCTTTCAATAACTGTGACTTGTTTATGACAGCAGTGGATTCAAGCTACATTTGTTCTTCTTGCTGGTTTCTTTTACTTAGCAACAATGTCCCCAAAGTTAATCTCTTTTGTTGCATGTTGCAAGATTTCTTTCTATATTAAGGTAGGGCTATATTTTATTATATGAATATACCACATTTTCATTATCCATTCATTTGCTGATGGGTACTTGGATTGTATCCACATGTTAGCTATGGTAAATAGTATTCCCGTGAATATGGCATGCTAGATATCTCTCGGAGATACTAATTTTAAGTTTTAATTTTCTGGATAAATATCTAGAAATGGGATTGTGGATCACAAGGTAGTTCTATTTTTAACTCTCAGAAGAAATTTTGTAATGCTCCCTGTAGTGGCCGTACCATTATCTCTTTGCACCAGTATTATACAAGGAGGTTCTTCTTTTTCCACAACCCGTTTCTTGTTTCTACAACCTTTATGTCCTTCATTTCCTGAATAACAGCTTCACAATAGGTGTGAAGAGATATGTCATTATGATTTTGATTTGCATTTCCCTAGTTATTAGAGATGTTGGTCACTTGGCCATGCAGCTATCGATTGGCCATTTCAATGTCATTTTTAGGGAAATATCTATTTAAGTCCCTGGCTCATTATTTCTGGTTATGAATTATTTTAATATTGAACTGTAAGATTTCCTCATGTATGTTGAAAATTAACCCCTTATCTGATATGTAGTTTACGAAAATTTTTCTTTCAATCTGTGTGTTAATTTTTTGCAGTATGATTGTTTGGTTTGGTGTTCAGAAATCTTTGACTCATTTATTAATATTTTTGTTCTAGTCTTATTTCTCTTAAAATTACATTTAACTTATTGTTATCTTTCCTAGTTCCTTGAGGTATAAAATAGCATTATTTAGTACGTTTTCTTTCTTATGCATAGATGCTTGTCATTTTGAGCTTCCCTCTGAGTAGTGACCTCCCACAAATTTTGGCATATTGTGTCTTAGTTTTCTGTTATCTGAAAATATTTTTTATTATTTATTTCTCTTTTGACTCTGGTTATCCAGGAGTATACGTAATTTTCAAACCCTTGGGAATCTTCCAATTCTCTTTATCCTATGGATTCCTAGGTGCATTTACTTTGCTTTGAAAAGATACTTTATATGTTTTCAATCTTCTTCAATTGGTTAAGACTCCATTTTGGGAACAAATATGTGACTCATTGTAGAGAGTGCCTTACTTGTACTTGAGAGAAATATGTGTTTTGCCATATTTGTATAAGATAAATATCTGTGAAATCTATTTGGTCTATGGTGTTAATGAAATCTGCTGTTTTCCTGTTGATTTTATATCTGTGTATTCATTATTGAAAGTAGAGTTGTGAAGTCTCTTACTATTACTGTATCGTTACCTATTTTTCCCTTCAGATGTGCCTCTGTTGCTTTTACAAATGATGCTGTGATGTTGGGTGTGTATATAGTGGCTATATTTTCCTTTTGAATAGACATTTTTATTATTATATGATATGCTTCTTTGCCTCATGACAATTTTAACGTGAAAACTCCTTGTTCTGAAGGAAATATAGCTGTTCTTCTATCTTTGATTTATATCTATGAAACGTTTTTATTTCTTAACTTCCAAGCTATGTATCCTTAAAGCTAATGTGAGTCTCAAGGATAGCAATTATTAGGTTAGTTGAAAAGTAATTGCAGTTTTGGACTGTGAATTTTAAATCATTATAACTATCCTCAATCACATCTTTATTAATAAAAATAGAAACCATTAGAATCAATATAGTTTTTGCTAGTGAGAAATACCTGCTATTCCTGTAACATAAAAATTCATGCCTCAAAATTTGATGAACTTATGGAAAACATTTTCTGAATCCTGCTGACTGAGGAACTGCTTTCCCTGCAAAGAGTTGTTGAGGTGCTTGCATAATTGGTTCTCAGTTGGGGAGGGGTCAGATAAATATGGTGGACGAACAACGCTTCATAGCCCAATTCACTCAGATTTTTAAGTATTGGTTATGTGACATGTGATTGTTCATTGTCAGGGGGAATGGAATCCTTTCTATCAACCAACTCTGGCTCCAGGTGTGCAGTCTTGGGTGCATTTCATTGGTTTGTTGAGCATGTTTCTCAGGTTGCAATAGTTTCTTTGGGATTCAGGAAACTGTAGTGGATCGGACTGGCAATGGACCAACAAACTGATCAGGACCTTTTATTTCTGCAAGTTTGGCTTTAGGAAGTGCTTTGGAGTATTTCTCAGTGGAACCTCTCACCATGTCGTCATAGGTTATTGCATAAAATCCACATTTTGTTGCTCTTCACAATACAATAAAGAAATCGTTCATAGTTATTAAGAAGTAGTTTGTGGTTGTTGCATTGAATGAACATATGACACTTCAAAACAATGGATTTTTTTTTTTTATTTTTGTTCAACTCATGTCACATTCACTTATGGAGCTTTTCTTTGCCTTTCCAATTTGCTGTAAATGCTGAATAACCGTAGAGTTTTTGACATTGAGTTCTTTTGAGATTTCTCACATAGTTGTAAGAGTATCAGCTTCAATGATTGCTCTTTATTGATCTTGCCAACTTTCAAAGGCCAGCCACTATACTCATCTTCAAGGCTTTTGTTTCCTTTGCGAAACATCTTGAACTACCACTGCACTGTGTGTGTGTTAGCAGTTCCTGGACCAAGTGCCTTATTGATGTTGTGAGTTGTCTCTGCTGCTTTACAACCTGTTTTGAACCTTAATGAGAAAATCCCTCAAATTTTCTTTTTGTTGACCATCATATTCGTAGTCTAAAATGAATATAAAACAAAGATCCAGTAATACACCATGGAAAATACATAGAGAGAAACGTATATGAAAATGATACATAACATACCACATTTACTTAAGAATATATTTCAATACACAACAGTAAATTTTAACAATATAAAAACTGTAATTTTCTTAACATCTTTCAGTATTGTGCTTTTCAAAAAAACTGTTCAGCCACTTTTTGTCATTAGGGGAATTCTATTTGTTTAAGTGTAAGGTAACTATTGATTAGAAAGGATTTATTATTTCCATTTTAATATCTGTTTTGCCAATCTTGTGAAGTAGTCACCCTCTTTTCTGTGCCACCCAGTGGATGCCTAACACTGTGGATATTTAGTGCCAAGCCTTATGTATAGTGTGTTTTTTTGTAATCATACACACCTATGATAAAGTTTAATTTATAAATTAAGCAAAATAAAATACCATTGACAATTATTAATAATAAAATAGAACAAAATAAGAACGTAATGTAGTAAATTATGTGAATATTGTGTCACTCTGAAAACAATTTGCTTTAATTCAATGTTTTAGTTACTTTCTCCTTTCTAGAACGAAGTACCCAGCATCTACAACTTACGGGGGAAGGGCTTCTTTTAGCACACAGTTTCATGAGTTCACAGTTCATTCATGGGTTGTGGCAACAGCAGAAAAATTCTGGCAGAGAAAAGCTGCTCATTGAATCCCAAAAGGAAAATTTAAGAGCCCCAGAAAAACCTGAGGCAAGAGTATTTATGTCCCTCCAGGATATATGCCTGTAATAGGCCACAAGCCTATAAACTGCAAGCAGGAATTCCTGACCAGAATTTACCTCCTAATAGCATGTGAAATTCATACAATTCATAACATCCAAATGAGGTTTTGGTGGGCCTTCAGATCCAAATGTTTACATTTTGTCCTTGGCCCCCAAAAGGCTCATATATACTTTCTTAAGCAAAATTAATTTACTTTGTCTCTAAAGAGCTCCCAAAGTCTTAAGAGTTCCAGCACTGATAGAAGTCTAAGTCCAAAGTCTCCTCTGAGACTCAAAGCAAACTCTTCACTTCTTCACATATCTCCTGTGAAAATCAAAGAAAAATTAGGCACTTCCAACATACAATGGCACAGGGTAACCATTTCTACCCCAAAATACAGATATAAGAAGATAGAAGACAATCAGATCAAAGCAAAGCTGAAAAACAGCAGGGGAAATAACATGTCTGGTAGCTCCATTGAATTCTGTAGCTCAGTGGCCAGTACCTGCAGTAAACTGTGGTGAGATGGGAACTGCAAAGAGCTTGGGTAGCTACACTCCTACAGTATTGCCTCAGGCTGTAACCGCCATGGATTCTGTTTTGGGCTGGCTCCACTCACAGCCTGTAGCCTTCCTCTTAAGGTAATAAACGTTACTGGCATCTTCAAATTTCTAGGGTTTTCACTGCACTACTTGCTTCACTTTCACAAATTCAGGTGCACTTGCCTTTCAGGGACACCCTGCCCGGACTCCAAGGCCTTATTCTGAAATCTGGGTGGAAACCTCCATAGTAATCTGCCGCACACTGGCAATCTACCCCTCCTGACCAGAACCTGTAACCTAACAGCACATGGAATTTATAAATAATTCACAACATCCAAATACATGAGGCTCCTGGGGGACATTCTAGACCCAAACCATAACATTCAATGTGTTTGGACCATGATCGATGATTAGTAACTAAAACTACAGAAAGTGAAACCACAGATAAAGGGAGACTGCTGTCATTCATTTAAAAATATTTTTTCTCTTGTTTTCCTTTGTATTTGATGTTTTTTGTTGACATAAATATACCTTGATTCCTTCCTGTTTTCTTTTATGTAACTTGTATCCAATTTTTCATTGTGGTTACCATGGAATGTACATGAAGTACTTTTATTTATAACAGTGTGTTTTAAATACACACAACTGGAAAGCCTTTACTTTTTCTCCAAATCTAAAAGAAGTGCTTACCAGGTATAGTATTTTTGGTTTGCCCTTTCTTTTCCTTGACTACTTTGAATACAATGTCCCAGCAATTTTAACCTGCAAACTTTGCCACCAGGCCTGGTGGTACACATCAATAACCCCAACACTCTGGGAGACTGAAACAGGAGGATTGCAAGTTCTGGGAAACGTGGAAAACTTAGCGACATGAAGAGACTTTGTTTCAAAATCAAAAATAAAAATGGTATGGGGATAAAGGCTCAATCCCCAGTACCAGACACACAATTCTTTTTGCATTCTAGTTTTGGAAACTTGATTATATCTTGATAAGCTGCTGCCGCTACAGCTTCTCCTTGTCCTTCTCCTTGTCATTCTCCTTCTCCTCCTCCTCCTCCTCTTCTTCCTCTTCCTCCTTCTCCTCTTCCTCCTCGTCCTCCTCCTTCTCCTCCTTCTCCTCCTCCTTCTCTTCCTCCTCCTCCTCACTGTGAATTAAATCCCAGTCCTCATGCATGCTAAGAAAAAGCTTTACCACGGAACTACATCCCCCAGCCCACTTTACCTAGTTTTTATTTTATAAAATAGGCACTCAGAGTGTCCTTAAATGTGAGATCTGCCCACATCGGCCACTTGAGCAGATGGGATTAAAGGAATGTGCCAACACACTTAAATTCATTTTATTTCAGGCTTGTGGGGTTGGAAGGGATATCTCTTTCTTAGATTTGAGAAATTTTGTGTTATTTTTCCTTCAACTAAGCCTTCTAATACTTTCTCTTCCCCTTGCAAGATGCCCATATTGCATGCCTGCTTGATGGTGGCCTACAATTCCTTTAAATTTTCTTCATTATTTTTAACAAATTTTTCTTTATGAACTTCTAAATGAATAATTCCAAATGACCTGTTTGTCAGTTTGTTCATTGCTTTCTTTTACTTGCATTGATCTGATGTTGGGACCCTTTTAGTGAAATTTCCAATCGAATTATTGTATTCTTTGACTCAATGGTTTCTGGCCAGCACTATAAAAATTTTCTGTAGAGACTCTGACATATATTGTTTTCATGAATTTCTTGAGTATCTTTATGATCGTAATTTTATTTTCTTGCCAAGTAATTCATATATCTCCACTTAATTAGTTTCAGTTTTGTGTATTATTTTATTTTTTGTTGCAATCATAAATTTCCCATTCCTTTGTTTTTCTGTACTCTTTGTGTTGGTACATACAAATCAGGGAAACAAATACTACCTCCAGAAGTTTTCCCACACAGGCCATCTAAAGGAGAACTTTATCGACGAACTCATCAGGTTTTTTGTTGACCTCTAGAGCCTTAATGCAAGTGCAAACTGTTGCTATTCTTACTGCCTTCCTGGCACAAACAGTATTCTGAGTCATATCGAAGTTCTTTGACAGGTGACTCACAGTCATTCTTGCTGGTAGCACCAAAGAAAAGTTAGAGCATTGGAGATAAAGAGTAAATTTTTTTCTTTTAAGAAGATAGTTGGACTTTATTGGGACATTGTTTGTGTGCTCCAAGACTTTCTCTAACCAAAAGCAAGCTGATAGCTGAAGGTTTCTTCTTGGCTTTATTGTGCTGTGCCATGAATGGTGATAGTGAAAAGAAAGATTGTCAGTATAGCGAGAACAAATGAAGAAGTTACGCAGCCTATAAGGTTGGTGATCACAACTTTTACTTTGTAGCTGCCTTATGACTGCCTCATGTGAACTTCCAGGGCTGTTGTGGTTAATAGTCTGACTCCATAGTTCACCATGATTGTCCTGGTCTGCTAAGGGGCTCGGCACTTCTTGGCTACTTGTATGGACTGTCTCAGTTACCTAATGAAGTGTTGTAATATATGATATTGTTAGTGATTGGGTGGTGCTAGGCCACTATCGTATGGCATTTTCTATACCTGCATTAACAGAATAGAGGTGTAGACACAGAGCAAGACCTGGGATAACGCAGAAGCAGAGACAGCTGGGCATAAAGCATGGCTATGCTTTTGCACCTTATACTTTGCTAGAACTAGATAAAGTAATACTGGACTTCCTGCAGAGCTGTGCCTTTTCTCTCCAGTATGACTGGGTCTGAAACTGTATGCTTGATCCCTGGCCCTTAGGCCTGACATGGCATATTTGGGCAGAACTTGATCATGATTATGGTAAGAGGGTTTGTTCAACTTTCCTACTGATCCCAATGTAGGGCATTTTGCACTAGTTTACAGTGCCGGATCCTCTCAACTCCTTTCTAGATTTGCCACCAAAACAATCAATCTGTACCTTATTGTTAAATCAGTGTGCCTGTGGGCAGAAGACTCCGAAGCTTCAATCTCCACTGTCTTGTTGTCGCTCCTGAGAACAATTGCTCTTGAAGCCTTAAGTCATCATGTAAGAAAGCTGCTTATCCTTGATTGCTCTGCTGTAGAGATGATGCAAGGAACACCTGGAACTACAGAAGAGATTTTCCCAGCAGAGTGAAATCTTGTAGATACCATTGGTAAGGCAAGAGACAAGTATGTAAAGCTGTTTTGAATCTTCACCACCTGTTCATACATCAGTTGTATGTCACTGAATGACCTCACTTGACATCATGTAGAGCAGATAGATGGCTCATAAAAAAAAAAAAACTGTCAGAATTCCTAACACAAAACCCCATAAACTGTAACAAAGGTTCATCTTAATCTACTATATTTTTGGTTGTTTTTATTAAAAAATACAGAGAGTGAACTTTTACAACACTTGCAAATTAATAAGCAGGCAGAAGACCTTATTTAGACACAAAGTCATGAGCACTTCATGTTGCTGTGTGTAGAATCATTATGCCAGCCTCATTTCACTTGGACAAGACAGAAGCCTTTATAGGAAATAGATTGTATTATTGGAGAGTAGCAAAAAGCTTGAAATAGTCAATATTTTATAGAAAGAGAAACCAAACTTGCTCCCTGTTAGTGGAGGTGGGGGGAGAAGAAGATATTACTTCATGTTCAAAGGTTCTTTCAGAAAAGCAATGTTCCAGGTAATGAGTTTTCAAGGCCTTGCATTTTGATGCAGAAGTCAACTTGATAGATTGTTTTCCTCAACATACTGTTATAAAACAGATTGACCACTTTATTTCAGGTTGAATATTTTCACTTTGTAACAAGAGTATGAACGGGTCCCCGAATAATATGCACTAAAACTTACAGTGTTTTTCTGTGAAATTATGTAAAGAAAGAAATATTATATGATAGAGAATTGCTATCTCTGTAAATGTCCTGTTCTCAAGTTTAAGTAAACCAGAAGTCCTTTTCTTTCTAGATGGTCTTCACTTTTTGATCTATCTTCCCGCTATCATGCATTCTAATAGAGACTGGTGGCTCAGGCGCTGTTGTTGTTTGGATCTGTAATGTCCCCCAAAATATCATGTATTTGGTTGTTATGGATTATCTATGGAACCACATGCCATTAGGAGATGGAGGCTTGACTTACAGTGGCAAATTAGGGGCCTGTGGTGGATTATAGATAAGTGATGGAAGATGGGCATGTGGTACATTATAGATTACAGGTGGATGGTGGTAAATTATCAGCCTGTTGGAGGTTCCCTTTTGTGTGGTACATTACTCTGATATGACCTAGAAAAGACCTAAACTTAGCAGAATATTGAGGTTGAACTTGGAAGGGACAGATCACTGGGACAGTACCTGGAAGGGTGTATGTTACTTCTGCCCTTCCTCCTGGACTTGATTTTCTCTTTGCAATGCCATGAGGAGCTTCCTCCACTTCTACCTCTGCCATGTACTTCCACCATTGACAGTTGCCCATAAATGGACTTGTGACTTTTCAGAACTGCGAGGTAAATTAAATCCTTTCCCCCATAAATTGTTACAGCAATGAAAAGTAACTAAGCATATAATCTTAGCACTCTAGGAGGCTGAAAGAAAAGGATTGTAAATTCAAGCCCAGACTAGGTAATTTAATAACTTGATTAGACCTAGTCTCAAAATTATAAATAAATAAATAAATAAATAAATAAAATAAAATAAAATAAAAGGGCTGAAAGTGAAGCTAAGTGTGAAGGCCCTGAGTCTCAATCACCAGTATCAAAAAAAAAAACCCCACAAAAATCCTCATAAATAAAATAAACCAAAAACTTCACCATATATTCTAAAGCAGCATTTTTAAAAATCGTGTGTTAGTTTCATCATGGTGTAATGGAGGTATATTAACACCCTAAATTGATGTACAAAATATTACATGTGTTCACTTACACATTTATTCTCTTAGAGAGATAATAAGTAGCTATTAGATTTTCAAAAAACAGGTTACTGAAGCCAGACTAATAAATAGTGAAGATAAGAGAATTCAGTATACTTAATCAACATAGAGCTTTATTTTTAAAGCCAGAAAGATGCCTCTCTTGCCATTATTGACAAGCTAAGCTCACTTCTTAAGTGTTTCTCAATAGCTTGGTAATGCATTGCATGGGGAAATAATGTTGATGACTCTTGTGACCGTTGTAGGAATTATGTCAATTTGATGAGATCAGGAGAAACCCTGGGTGGAGCTTTCCTGTATGTGCAATTGACCTGTGGGCCAGCAAATGAGAGAAGAACATTCATCCTTAATGTGGGTGGCTCAATCAACCTGAACTAAATAAAAAGGAAGGAAGAAGGACAATTATTGCAGCTCTGGACTTCATCGTTTTCTTCAGATGTTGACTTGCTCTTACCTGCACATCACTGATTTCTATCGCAGATTCACTCCCATCTTCAGACATGCATCAACACCTGTGGCTCAGATCGTTCATATTTTTGCAAGTGTGAAACCCTAACCAATACACGTCTGCATTCATTTCCAGTGTGTGCATTCAGTATGTGGTATATGGATTTACTACTGGAAGAAATGAAAAAGGAATAAAAGACTGGAGAATTATTTTATTTTCATATTGGAATGAGCCAAGTCAAGAATATAGAACTCCTGGTTTAAATTTCTCAAAGTTGGGGCTGGAGGAATAGCTGAGCAGTTAAATGCTTGCCTAGCAAACTCCAGGCCCTGGGTTTGATTCCTCAGCACCACATAAACAGGGCATGGTGGGGCATGTCTGTATTCTCAGTACTTGGGAGTCTGAGGCAAGAGGATTGCTGTGAGTTTGAGGCTAGGCTGGGCTACATAGTGAGTTCAGGACTAGCCTGGACTGCAGAGTGAGACCCTATCTCAAAAAATTTGTTTTCTCAAAGTTATATTCCTTTGCTACATTAAATATGTAGTTTTTACAGAAATCTTTGAGATGTAAGTATTATGTATAAGACATGAAAGATACACGGGAGGCTAAAGCAGGAGAATTGCTGTATATTCGAGGCCCGCCTGGGCTACATAGTGAGTTCCGAACTGCAGAGCATGAACCAGTGTCAAAAGAAAAAAAGACCTCAAAGTAAATCTGAGCCCTTCTAACCTTGTATAACACTGAAGTTGACGCCATACCAAAAATTAGATGTCAGTATAAGTCCCTCTTTATCTTCCTCTTCTATATAAATGATTTGTCTGCATAGTCTAAATCTCATCATGTATAAATTCCATTGCCTCTTTACTATCTGCAGACGTACATTATGTATAAAGGATTATGTTTTATATCATTCTGATTAATCCTACTAATATAATTAATTAGGAGCCTGGGAGGTTCCTTTTATGACATGCTCATTTCCTGATTATCAAATTCTTCTGTTAAACTAAACTTGTACTTTTGATATTTGAATTTTAAAACAAGTTTTTTTTATCCAGAAAAATTTAAAACCTTTTAAGTCATTAAATTTTTAAAAGATATGATTAATTTGAATTACCATACCTTCAACCTTCTTCAGTCAAACTTCTATCTCCCATTCTATCCTAAATTTATATTCATATACAAAAACTTAAACAAGCTGGATATTTAAGATGTCAATTTTATTATAGTGAAAACAAACTGACTGCCAATTCTTGAACTTTGATAAAAGAGGTTGAAGCGTTTTTTTTAAAAAAGATCCACTAATGTTATTTCTCTAAATTGCAAAAAATCATTCTAATTCACATTTACTGGATATGACATTTCGATTCCTCAAAATGATACTTCATGAAATTGAAATTTTAAAATGATTCCTATTCTTCTCGTCACCAGTCACTCAAGTAGAATTATTTTTGTAAAAATGAACTATTATATAATTTTACTTTATTAAATATTTTATGTTGCTAGATGCACTTTAAATACTTATTTAGCTACTTAGATTTTATTAAGCTTATTCAAATAATTACATAGGCTATTCCACTAATTAAATGCTTCACAGGTAAATGTTCTCAATGCTGCAGGCTTTGAACATTGTGTCTTTATTTTATATTGTCTATGGAATAATGCTATATAGATTTTAAAAGACTCTTATTCTCACTGCAATTACAATGGAGATGATTGTTTGTATATAACAAAACTCCTTTTCTATTAATATCCTCAACTGAATCTGCCACAAAGCCTTTTTATATCGCACACATATATTATCTAATAATAGACGATAGCATTTTTGAGATGTGTGGAAATTAGCTTAAATTACTTGAGCTAAAGTTGTTCCATATGTGAAATAAAAATAATGATACCTAACTCATCATATTGTTTTAAAACTTTTTCCCATTTTATTGATCTGTATACATGTGATATATTCTAAGATTTTAAAGAGCTAGATGTGGTAGCACATGCTTGTAATCCCAACACTTGGGAGACTGAGAGAGAAGGGGACAAAATTGAAATTAGTGTGGTCAGCGTGAAGTAATAAATATTTTAGGCTTTGTAGATCATGTGGCTCCCTTCTCCTTTCTTTCTGCCCATTTTTTCCTTCTCGTTATCTTACTCCTTTTTCAGAACAGTTTACAAATACACAACAACATTTTTAGGTCAGTAAATTAGAAAAGCAAGCCCGTGTAATTTCTTGATCCTTTTCTATAGTAAGATCTAACACAGAATCACATATGCCTAGAATGAAGGCCTTGTTCAGGACAAGCATGGTCCTCAAAATGAGACCCTGTCTCAAAAATAAATAAATAATATAAAATAAAATACAGACCTTAAAATTTCTACTTGAATTAAAGCTTAAAAATTGAATTGTTTCTTCAATGTTTTGGAATTATGAGAACACTTTAGTTTTTTCACAAATCTGCCTTTAAAAAAGTATAAAACTAAGCCTATCCATATTCCTGCTAAGTAGATAGCAACTGAACTGCTCATAAAATAAAATCTATATTCTCCGGAGGAAGATAAAAAATATAAAGTCTCTATAAACTATGAGTTGGGAAGTCAATATACTACTAAAATGCTAGACAATTTTAATATCTAGGTCTCTGATCCACTTTGATATGATTTAGGTACATCGTGACAGGTATATGTCTAGAGTCATTTTTCTTCACGTAGATGTCCAATTTCCCCAGCACCATTTGTTGAAGAGGCTATTTTTTTCCAGTGTATGCTTTTGGCTCCTTTATCAAACATTAGGTAGCTGAGGGTATTTGAGTTTGTCTCTGCATCCTCAATTCTGTTCCCCTGGTCTACACATCTGTTTTTGTGCCAGTACCATGTAGTTTCTACAACGGTTGATGTATAGTATAACTTAGTGTCTGCAATTGCAGTGCCTTTGGCCTTAGCCTTATTTACTTAAAATTGTTTCAGGCATTCAAGGTCACCTTTGGTTCCATATGAATTTAAGGATTATTGTTTCAAGTTCTGTGGGAAAAAATGTTGGTACTTTGATAGGAATTGCATTGAAATTGTATATCAGTTTTGGAACTTTAGTCATTCTGACTATACTTTGCCTATCCAAGAACAGAAGATGTCTTTCAAAACATTGAACCTATGGGAAGACAAATTATGCAAATATCTAAAAGATATAGGTTTAGGCAAGGACTTTCTTAGTAAGACACCAAAATCAAAAGAAATAGACCCCAGCATTAACAAATGGAATTATGTCTAATTAAAAGGTTTCTGCATGGCAAGGACATTATCAACAGTATAAAGAGAACCAACAGACTGGGAAAAATTAGTCACCACCAACACCTCAGACAGGAGGCTCATAACCAAAATATATAGGGAACTGAAGGAAAGTAAGACCCTCAAAATCAGAAACTCTATTGAAAAATGAACAAATAAAGGGCATAGGCAGTTCTCAGATGAAGAAGTTGAAATGGTCAATAAATACATAAAAAGATGTTCAACATTCTTAGGCACTAGAGAAATGCAAATCAAAACATCACTAAGATACCATCTAACTCCAGAGAGAATGCTGTATTTCAAGAACAGAAACAGCCATCAGTGCTGGCAAGACTGTGGGAAAAAATGGAACCCTCCTGCAATGCTGGTGGGAATGTAAACTGGCACAACCACTATGGGAAGCAGTAGGGAAGTCTCTCAAAAGACTGGAAATAAATATCACCTTCAATCCAGCGATACCTCTTCTGTGAATTTTCCCAAAAGAGTTAAAAACAACACACAACAGAGATACATATATACCCATGTTCATAGCAGCACAACTAGCAATAGCTAAAATGTGGCAGACACTGAAATACCCATCAACAGATCAATGGATATACAAACTGTGGTATTTATACACAATGGAATACCTCTCATCTGTGAAGACAGACAGATTGGAGGCTTTTGTAAGGTAAATGGAGGCAACTTGAGGCCATCATGCTTAGTGAAGTGAGTCAGAAACATAAGGTGAAATATCAAGTAGATTCTCTGATATGAGAAGCCCAGGTTATAATTACTTCATAGAATTTAATGTGGGGAGTAATGGGAACTGTAGGAGGGGGAGAAAGAGAGAGGGTCAAAAAGAGAGAAGAGAAGGATTTGTAACTTTGCCATGATACATATGTGCACAAAATACTCAAGATCAACATAAATTTTATGTATTGCACTTATACATATCGATAAAATGGGAAAAATGGAAAAAATACTAGACAGTGAAATAGGAAAGTATGACTCATTATCAAGAAAGCCACAGCCTATAGAATAGATCCTAACATGCCTTTAAAGACCTAAAGATGTACCACTAGGCACTACCTCTTAAAGTTTTCCCCACTCTCAATAGCACCAAGGTGAAAACCAAGACTAAACACATAGCCCTTGAGAAGATTGTCCAGATTGGAATTGTAGTGTAAGAGAATATTCAGCTTTTTATAAAAACTGAGATCCTGGCACTTGCAGAAACACAAATGCATCTACAGGAAATTATGTTAAGTGAAATGAACCCGGCACAGAAAAGCATGTAGCACATAATCTCACTTATATTTGAAATTTAAAAATTGAACTGATGGAAATAGAGATGCGAATGGTGCTTGTCAGGATATGGGGATCGAGGAGGGAAGGAATTAAGAGTTACATGTCAAAGGGGATGAAATTGTGGAATGACCACGTGAAAAAGATTTGACATATATTCAACAACTTGGTGACTGTAGTTAATAATGTATTAAATATCTCACAATAATAAAGTATGAATTTCAAATGCTTCATACAAACTGACAGGTAAGAAAGATGATGGTTATTTTAATTAAAAACTCAGGTGATTAAATCATTCTAAATTGAATACTTATATCAAAGCATCATATTATTCCCGATCGATGTATATAATTACAATTGAAAATTAAAATAATATGAAGAAAAATAAAAGTATATAAAATTAACTTTAAGATGAGGCTCACAGAGTACAATTGCATGTAATTAGAAGTCACTACTAATAAAATATTTCAAAAATACTCAACTGTAAGTCATAAGCTTCTAGTAAGTCATTGATAAAAAAGTAACATAGAGGAAAATTAGCAAATATTTTATTGAGGTAACACTACTCATGAAATAAATTAAAATTCTGGAATTATCAATTGTTACAAAGGGTGCAAAGCAAGTAGTACTTTCATACAGATCTTGTAAAGATAGGTAATTTTCAGTGTTTTTAAAAAAGTAAAACATGCATGTATCACATTTTTTCCCATTGGTCAGTTGATGGATATTTTTGCACCTTCTATATTTTAGCTATTGTTAGTTGTGCTGCTATAAACACAAGTGTATACCCATCTCTGTTATACAAATGTTTTTAACACTTTTGGAAAGATACCCAGAATAGACATTGCTGAACTGAATGGAATATTTATTTTCAACCTTTTGAGGAATCTCCATAATGCCCTCCATAGTGATTGTACCAGTTTACAGTCCCACCAGTAGTGTAAGAGGGTTCGTTTCCCCCCACAACCTGGCGAGTACCAATTGCTGTTAGGGGTCTTGATATACACAGTTCTCATCGGGGTGAGATGATCTTAGTAATATGAGATGATCTTAGTAATATTTTGATTTGCATTTTTTTATCATAAAGGTAGACAGATTCGCGGCTTTTATAGGTAAATTGTTGCAACTTGAGACCAGTGAGCCATGCTTAATAAAGTTAGGCAGTCATAGATGGTTCTCTAATATGAGAAACCCAGAATACAGAGACTGTATAGAACCAAATTGATGTGACAGTGGGAGACAGAGGGAATGGGGACAGTGCTGGAGGACCAAAAATGGGGAGGGGAAGGGATTGTAATGTTGATGTGATATGTATGTACACAAAATACTCAAGCTAATTGTAACCATTGTGTATTTTTTTTTGAGACAGGGCCTCGCTCTGTAGCCCAGGATGCTCTTGAACTCTTTATGTAGCCCAGGCTGGCCTTAAACTCATGGCAATCCTGCCTCAGCCTCTTAAGTGCTGGGATTACAAGCATACAGCACCATGCCTGGTTTTATATGGTCCTGGGAAATCAAATTCAAGGCTTTGCACTTGCAAGTCAATCACTTTAACCATTATGCCATTCCTCCAGCCCCTATTATGTATTGAATATATATTTATTAAAATGAGGAAAAGAGAACCTATTTTCCCCCAGAATTATACCTTTAATATGACCAAAATTTTCACATTTATTCAAAAGAAATGGAAACTTGTATCTGCAATAAGATACGTAAGTAAATATTCACAGAAGCTTTATTATATATAGTATCCCAAAGCAAGAAAAGACTCAAGTTTTCATCTATGAATAAACAAGAAACAAGAAATTGTCATCTATTTATATGATGAGACTCTGTTCAATAATCGAAAGGATCGAATTATTGAAATATGAAACTACATAGATGAAATTGCCAACATTACTTCTATCAAGGGAAGTAAGATGCCTGAGAATAAACACTGCAAAAGTTCATTTATGGGGCTTGGGATGGATGGATCAATGGTTAGAGTGCTTGCCTAGCAAGTGAAAGTGGGTTTGATTCTCTAGCACCATATAAACCATGCATGATGGCACATGACTGCAATGCTAGCATTTAGGAGGCTACAAAGTGGCTAGAGATGTAGTGCAGGGTGAACACCCTAGGTTCCATCCCTCGTACCACTACCAGCAAAAGAGTCCATTTATATAAAATTACAGAATACTGAAACTGAGATAGAAATCAGACCCCTAGTGAATTCCGTGAGGAGTTTCTTTGGTGACGTGAGAGAACATTTTGAAATGAAAGAAATGTAATATCTTTATTGTGTCAGAAGTGGTTTCAAGGACGGATATAGTTGTCAAAATTCTTCAAATTCTAAAGTTTATTTTTATGTATTTTCTTATGTGAAAACTATATATCAATAAATCTAAAATATTTTAATAACAATGTATATATGACCATGAGAACAATTGCTTTGGTTTCTAAGAGTGGGTATATTTTCCTAGATACTGGTAGAATGAAATGTGAGTCCTCAAAATTTACCAATCTTTCAAATTCTCTAAGTTTACTGCTTTAATGTTCAGTGTCATAAACCTATCTTAACAATACCATGTTGTTACAATGGTATATTGCCTTCCATTTTACGTGTTTATGTGCTCTCAGAGTTCTTGTTGCTAATTGTACTAATTTATTTTTTCTTATCCACACAAGCACCGTTCAAGCCTTTGACTTGAGCTACTTGAACAAGATAATACCAGGAAGTAAAATAATGATATAAGTGATAGCGTCTTGACTACAAAATCTAGACAAAATATTGAAGCAATCAAAAATAGGATATAGAGTTGTGATCTGGGTCTCTCATATGAGAAAGACCATTCGATGTTTCACCTTCTGCTTCTGACTCACTTCACTAAGCGTGATGTTCTCAAGTTTCTTCCATTTGCCTGTAAAAGCCTCCACACTGTTGGACTTTATAGATGCATAGTATTCCATTGTGTACAAACACCACAGTTTGTGTATCCATTGGTCTGTTGATGGGTATTTTGGTGACCTCCATATTTTTGCCATTGTTAGTTGTGCTGCTATGGACATGGGTATACATATATCTCTGTTATGTGTTGTTTTGGCCCCTTTTGGATGTATTCCCAGCAGGGGTGTCACTGGATCAAAGAAGATATTTAATTCTAGTCTTTTGAGAGATCTCCATACTGCTTTCCGAAGACATAGACTAGCTGACTGGATCAAAAAACAGAAACCCACAATTTGCTGCCTACAAGAGACACACTTCACCCACAAGGAAACTCATAGACTGAAAATAAAAGGTTGGAATTCAGTATTTCATGCAACAGGACCCAGAAAACAAGCTGGGGTAGCAATATTAACTCAGACTGATAAGATTTCAAAAGACAACAGGTGAAGAGAGACAAAGATGGCCACTACATGCTGCTTTCCAAAGTGGTTGTATGAATTTGTATTTCCACCAGCAGTGCAGGAGGGAACTTAAAGCAAAACAAAACAAAACAAAGAAAACCCAAGTGAAACAAGGTGGTGGGGGAGGGACAAAAGGAGAGTGGAAAAGTCCTTGTCACCTTGACAAGATAGATAGATGTATAAAATGCTAAATTTCATTATAAACCTTAAATTTTGCACTTATACATATCAATAAAATGGGGAAAATAGGGTATAGATGGTGAAGAAACATGTAAAAATTCAGATGAAATGATAAAATCTTAATATTTGTCTGTCACTTTCTTGTTGCTGGACACATACTCAATACCCACAACTTAAAGGAGTAGAGGTTTATTTTTGCTCATATGTCAAGGCTCTTAGTCCTTTCGTGGTTGGCTGCAATGGTGCAAGGCCTAGGCGAAGCAAAGCTATTCAGAGAATGGGGTTGAAGAAGCAGCAAGAGAAAGGCAGAGCCAGGAAAGAAGATGTACCCTTCTAGGTTGCACCCTCCTTGACTCATTCCTCTAAGTAGGCCCCGCCCCCTCCGCACATGATGTTATTAATAGATTTACTCACTGATGAGTACAACGCCTCCATAACCCAAACACTTTCTAAGTTCATGAGACTTTCAGAGGATATGTCAGACCTAACTATAGCAAGATGTAAAATACAAGGAGAGCAAAGACAAATCAAGAGAAAAAATGAATAACTCACAAATAATACTTCCTAGACAACGAAATTCTAAATACCCACAAATATTTTAAAAGTTGCTCTGTTTAATGTTACTTGCTAAAATACAAGCTAAACTGAAATATGGTGGACTTTCCCATCAACTGATTGGCAAGCACTGAGAAGTCAGTGAAATCTTACCTGGTGCTAGTGATGTGAAGCAAACAAACTATCTTCTACGGCTAGTTGGAGAAAATTGGCACAAACACGTTGAAAATAATGTTGTATCATTTACCAACAAAGAAACAGACTAGCTCAGCAAAACTACTTCTAAGTTTATACCCTTCAGTGACTTTTTAAATAATTTTTTGGAGCCAGGGTCTCACTCTGTAATCCAGGCTGCCCTAGACTTCACTATGGAGCCAAGGTTGGCTTTAAACCCATGGCAATCTCCTTGCCTCAGCCTCCTACCTGGTGGGATTGTAGGTGTGCACCACCGTGCCCAGTTTATGTGGTGCTGGGGAATCAAACCCAGGGTCTTGTGCTTGCTAAGCAAGCACTTTCACAGTCGAGCTACGCTCCCAGTCCCCCTTCATAAACTTTTGAATTTGTGTAACAGAAACTGTATTCAAGAATCTTCTTTATCATTTTATTTTGATTTTATCTTATTTTTGCAGGGCTGAGGATAGAACCCAGGACCTTGAGTATGCTAAGTATGTGCTCTACCACTGAGCGACAACCCTAGCAAAACAATCTTCTTATAAGTACTGCCTGTAATATCAAAAAGTTAGAGACAATTCAAAAGTATTCAGAAGCAGAACATATTTTTATATCAAGCACCGATTGGCAGAATGAATGCCACAGACTGTCTTGCCAGACTGTGCAGATTGTACCTTTTTATTGTGGGAATATGGTTGAAATGCAGGGCCTCAACGATGTTGGGAAAGTGAGCTATATCCTCTGAGTTTTGAAAAGAATTTCTTTCCCTGTTAGTGACCCAGTTTCTTCTTATGAAAAAGTGAAGAAATAACATAAGGAATAGATTAATTTGTGAATGTATTTACATTTATACAGATATATAAAAATTGACTCACAGGGTAATTTACTCATCCAAAGTCACACTGGTACCTTAATGTGCGTATGTGTGGATACAATCTTAGAAGAGTATGAGTATGTATGCTATGCTAAATGTTATTTTTCTCTAATTGTTAGATAGTTAATATTCTTCACTGATATAAAGCAATTAACATAGGTTTTAAGTCATGGAAACTTCTATATAAGCATAGAATTATAATTATTGACTAGAATTGTTATATAAAACTCATGAACAGGCATAACTAAACCATGTTATCACTTAAAGATGTAAACATAGGTAACAACTCTTTGAAGAATGCAAGTGAATACTGAACACAAAAGCTAGAATTGTTCAAAAGCAAAAGCACAGAGGAAAATTGGGCAGAAGCACACAGGGCTCCTGAACAGTGTTGACTTGTATCTTATCCTGGGTGATAATTATGCAAGTGTTCATTTTACAATTAGACTTAAAACTGTGGCGATACATTCTATAATGTTTTTGTGATAGATTTTACAATTTCAAATATCTAGTTTGTTTTGAAGTGACTTGAGTCTTATATCTAATTACAAGCTCTTCTCCAGCAATGGCTACACATCTGCTCTCAGGCCAGAAGCTGAGGAGAGGGCATAGTCTGCTAATTGCCATTCTCCTCCTTTCCTGCTTCTCTGCTCTCAATTGTATATTTAAAAAAAAAAGAGTTAAAAGGAAAAAACCGGAAATCTCTTTAACAAACTGACAGCATTTTGCAGCTTTCTTAGTGTTTTCCATTCTGGCTGCTATTCACAGTCTGAATAGCCTGAAAACAATAGAATTTTCTTTTAAATTTCTCACAGGTCTGGAGGCTGGAAGTCTGAGATTAGGGTGCCAGCACCATCAGTTCCAATGAGGGCCGTCATCTGGAGTGCAAGCTATTTGCTTATTGTGTTCTCATGTCGGGGAAGGGTCAAGGGAGTTAAGACGTCTTTTAGAAGGGCACTCATGCAATTGCTGAGGGCTCTACCTTTGGGACTTACTTACTTCCCAAAGGTCTCACCTCCTGCTATCACACTGAGTCAGCTCCCCAGTGCCTATCCAGAAAAAAAAATGACCCAAAAAAGAACTATTTTATGAACCTAGAATCCTGGAAAACAATTGCAATTGTTATATTTGGCTTAGTGAATGAACGTGACTGTCTTAGCTTTAAAAGGATTTAATCATTGAATTGTGTAATTACCATATTTTCTTAATGTCTAACTAACTTTGAAGTTAAAGTTTTTAAATTTGTCATTTATTATTATCATTACCATCATCTTTAAATGTGGCAGACGAAAGCTTTCAAAGCAGTTTTGACTTAATTAAAAACTGGATTAAATTACTCTTTTGACAGAATTAAAGAGCAAATATGTAAATTACCTTTGTCAGTTGGGATGATGGAACAAAGTATTGTCTGTGAAATAGTTTTTTTTTTTTTAAATTTAGCTTTAGTTTGGTTTTCAGGACAGAGTTTTGTTCTTTAGTCCTGGTTGCTTCTGAATTCTCTATGTAACCCAAGTTGGTCCTGAACTCACAGCAATCTTTCTGCCTCAGCCTGCCAAGGGCTGTGATTATAGCTATGCATCACAAGGCCCAATTTATGTGGTGCTGGAGAATCAAACTCAAGGCTTTGTGTTTCCTAGGCAAGAGAATTGACCTCTAAGCTATGCTCCCAGCCCACTACTAGGTAGTTCATTACCAATAGAAATTGATTTCCCACAGCTCTGGAGGCTGTGGAAGTCTGAGATCAGCGTGCCACCAAGGCCTACTTCTGGTGACACTGAACTCACCAGAATTTTTGGTCTTCTTATGTAGCAGAAAGAGGGCAAGTGAGTTTTCTGGGAATTCTTTTTTATAAGGACACTAATCTCACTCATGAAGGTTCTTCCTGCATGACTTACTCAAAGGCCTTAGCTCCGACCACCATAATCTGTGACAAGAATCAAATGCTGACTCTTTCATGATATTCCTCATATGTATTTTCTTAAGAACTTCTACTACTTTTTCAAAGATCCAAAATCCCTTTATCCTCTGTCAAATTCCTCAAACAGCAGTCAGCTGGAAAAATCACTCTAGCATTTTTCCTTGATGAACACTAAAACTACACTCAGGTGTCATTTCTATGATGAGCAGAAGATTTACAGGTTCTTCCACCTATATTCCTTCCTTGAGTCCATTATTCTTCCAAGTCTTTATTTATTTTCCTGCTCAGATACATATAGAGGCATAACAGCAAGCCTATTGCCCAAGTATTTAGTCAGAGATAAAAATTTCTCCTTAGACTTCTTACATGATTCCCATGGGTCATTGTTTCTTAGCAGACCACATATTTCGGTTTCAAGAATCAAAATCATCCAATCCTTAGTACCACAAGGACACAGAGGAATTACTTTAATAAGCTCCTTACCTTCCCCGATTCTCTCCCTACTTATTGGGATTCAAGAGTATTGTGCTGGTGGACTACGGTACCCATTGAGTTGAGCAACAATTGGGAAGCTTACAATCCCACGCATGTTTGGACTCAAGTCTGGGCAATTTATTAAAGGCTCCATGACCATTGGAAGGATTATTTAAATATTGATGGGATTATGAAATGCCTAGTGCAGAATGTTAGGTGAGTGTGATTGACTTGTGGGCCAACAAATAAGGGAAGAACACTACCCTGGTTGTAATGTGCTCAATCAATAGTTTGGCAGCTTGAACTAAATGAAAAGGAAGAAGGAAGATTGTTCCAACTTCTTCTGGCAGAGCTCTGGCTTTTACCATTTCCTCCAGACATCGACTTGATCCTGTCTTCACATCGCTGATCTCCATCACAGTTTCACTCCAGTCTTTAAGTCTTTGATATTATCTTGGGCATCTATCTGCGGCACAAACTTGCACCGACTGTGCTGCTGTTTTAACTGGTATTTTTTCTAACTCAGCCACTAGACCCTCCCGCCCCAGCACATGTAGGCAACCATTTTAGATTCTCTCCTTGGATTTGTGACTGGTGGAAATAAATTCACAAACACACACACACACACACACACACACACTTTGTCAATTCTGTTTCTCCCAGAACCCCAACCTAATAGGCTGCTTTTAGGATAAGATTTTTAGTGCCTCAGTTTATTTTTTCATTTTTAGCTGTTATTTTTAGTGGATTATCCCAGAGCAACAAGAAATGTGCTATTAATACCATGTGGCATTAGACATCCATATTTATTAACTGTATATTCTCAAAATTCTTAAATTTTTTCAATCATTATGTGTGTTTTCATTAACTTGAAAAGAATAATGTGTCTATTTATTCAAGTTTTTTTTTCCGCTAAGAATAAAAAGTGGAAATGCAAAGTACTTGTGCAAAATAACAAAACTTGAGCATTTTTTTTTTCTTTTTCAGTACTGGGGATCAAATCAGTAGTCTTTGCACTGAGCTACATCCTCTCCACTTCTTACTATTTTTTTGAGGGAGAATCGTTAAGTAACTAAGTTGTACAGGTTAGAGTTGAATTTTACAATGCTCCTCCAGCCTTAGCATCCTGGAGTGCATCACCATCCTGGCTTTGAGTGGCTATTTTAAAATACTTACCTGTGGAAAGGCCCGATTTCAATAGAAATTTACCTATTGTAGCACAATGAACAGAATGTTTAACAATTTTGGGGAAAAGATCTCAGAATACAAACCATACCATATATTCTTAAGACAAAATAAATTGTATTGTTATAGTATATGGATCAATGGGTTCAACATATAAAAGTAATTATTATTTGGTGAAACACATTAATTTTATCGTTAGTTTAAATTTGATTATTCCACGCACTCAATTAAAATGAAGAGGAAATCACTCTTTTGGAATCTACATTTTGGAATTTAAAAGCTTGTCTGCACTGTATTTTCTCCCCCAAAAGCAGGCTACTTATGCTAAATTACTCACAGTAGACGTAGGTACTGGGATGATTCATTATGATACATATTTGGTGCAGAAGTAGGCATCATGAGCTATTTGATTACAGTGTGTTTCACAGTTGGGGGTTAAGAGAGTTGTCAAAATTAAAGGCACTTATTCATATGAAGCTCTTAGCACTATGCCTAGCATAGAGTAAAGACTCTAAATGTTAGCTATTAGGATGATTGTTATAAAGCTTCTTATATAGGGTTTTTACTATTATCATCATACCAAATGACATTGTACTAAAATACTAGTAGAATGAAAGTAAAGCTGGACAGTGATAATTAAAAACTGTATTCATATGACTTTCTCATTTTTAAAAGCTCATACGTCATTCTATTAAAATGTCTATTTTTCCAGAAGGCTGTCCGCCTGCTAATGTTACTTGGCTAATCACATATCAAAAGACATTGATAACCCTCTTTTTTGTTCTTATGACCTGTTTTCTCATTGGTTTTGAGAGTTAGTAAATTAACGAAAATGACAGAATATAGCACAAAAGGTTACAGCACCAAAGATACATTTGTCCATTTTTCCAAAGGGCCTTTTCCTTGATTGTATAAAATAAACAGTTTAAGGTTCACATTATGATTTTTACGTCAACTGTATTTAGATAATTCTTTTTTTTTTTTTTTACAATTTTTGAGTCTTTTCAAAATAAACAGGGGAATTAGAAAAAAATCAAGAAACCTGAATCCAGAAATCCTCTAAATATTAATGACGTTTTCTCTATATTTTTAGTGCTTATTTCCAACAAACTCAAAAGCATTATTTAAAGGTGTGCTTTTAATACTTTTCTTACATTTAAATTAGCTTCATAGATAAAGCAGTTTTCTTTTCACATTCTTATCATTTCATTTAATATTTTATTAAATTAATTGTGACAGTAATGTATACAATGCTCATAAATACACTTAGGAATCAGGTCAATAGATGATTGTAAATTTCTAATTTGAATGGTTGGAGGAGAAGCATGGGAGTTACTAAGAATACAGCAACCTCTCAGTGAGCATTTTGGCTTCCCTAGGGAATGAGAACACTTTACAGAAGGAAAAGAAAGCATTTCTTGTTTTGGCAAATCACCTAATTGATCGATTGGTAAGAAATTTCTTTGTACTGTATTCTAGTAAGATGACTCATTAAGCTGATAGAGATAATTCACCTCATGATGATCTCCGAACAGTATGGATCAATATCAATAATTTTAGATTTTTCATTTTTACTGGAATAAAAAAATAACTAGAAACTTTGATGTAAAAATGAACTACATTATTTTCCTCAAGGTTTTCTCCAAGATACATCCCCTAAAGGTCAGTGAGTTTTTTTCTCATTTTATTAGTGTTTATATGAAATACACATTGGTTACATTGAGTTTGGGCATTTTGTGCACGTGTATATCATGGTACATTACAATCCTTTCTGTTCTCCTTCTTGGCCCTTCCACTCTATTTTTTTAATATTTTTATTTTCTAGGTGACTAATATCCTATCATTTCATTTATTATTTTTTAAATTTTTATATACATGAATTCTAAATTCTATAACACATTAGAGACTTGGGGTTTGGGTTATTAATGACCTTCTATGTTCCCCCGTTTTCAGAGCCCCACCTCTTTTATAGATGACCATTGCCCCTCTTTCTACCTTGTCACTCATATCCAGTCCTTTTTATGCCATTATTTTTGTGAATTTTGTGAAGGAAATCTGTTTTTTTTCTTTCTTTTCCTTCTTTCCTTCCTTCCTTCCTTCTTGCAAAACAGGGTCACACTAAGTAGTCTAGCTAGGCTCAACTTCTCATCCTCCTGCCTCAGCCTTCAGAGTAGCTGGCCTTACAGGCATAGGTCAGTAGCTTAAAATGTGCGTAGAACCTAAACTACAAACACCATGGAATAGTTCCATTACAACAATGATGTGTTGATTTTCTCCCTCACAACCTGTTGTGTACTTGGAAGAACTAGGTTCTGCAAGCTTTCTCTAAGCCTCAAAATCAAAGTATCACTTCTTCCTTAAATATATATTAGACCCGTCATCATACATTACCATTCAGAATTCCAGATGTTGCCTAACTTCCTCAATGAATTTACATTCCTCTTTTTTTTTACTTTGAAATGGATTTTCAGAGATTAAAGTAGAAAAATCAGTTTTCTTCAGCTACTTTAAAACCAAATCTCACAGTCAAATCTTTTCAAGCCCAGTTAAGTTTGAAGACATTGAAATAAGCAAACAAACTTCAAGTTATTCTTTCACAAAGGCAAAGCTTTCATAATATTTTTGAAAATGAGATGTTTAGGCTTGATACACATGATTTCAAAGGGTACTCATGCAATGATGTGAGCATATCGAAACTGAAGTGAGCAGCAAGGATGAGGACATCAGCTCCTGGTTAAATAGCAAAAGATATCGACTACATGGACATTTGATTTGTTCTAAAAAAATACCTTATCGCTTATAATACTGATTTAAAAATCATTTCTATGTTTTATTTTGATATTATTAATACTAAAATGTTCTTCATGATTTCGTATTTCACAGTTCCGACAATGGCAAATTATTGAAGGGTTTTGTGACCGAGAAATGTATTTGTTTTTCTTCATTAGAGATGGTTGATTATCAAGGTTTTTCCTAGCTCTTAAATACTTTTCTGCCGTATCTGTCTCTTTTGTTCTAGTGAGAAGTCACTACTAATTAAATCATTTCTTCCAGATTAATTCATTTTTTCCTCATTTCTTATTTTTCTTTGATTTTATGCAGCTGAACTATGATATGCTTATATAGCTATGGTTTTTATTATATTTGTCCCATGTAGTTCACTTTGTAACCTGACTTTGTAAATTTACAAATCTTATAAAATTGGTGATCTTGTCACTCTTCTTGAAATATTTACACATGATGTCCCAATGGAATTTGCTAGGCTTGGAGTTTATATTCCTCTGCACTGGGATTGAGCCAGTTAATTCTGCGGTTCAAGGAGATAAAATACTCCCAGTTATTTTATAATCTTCCAAATGAACCATATATAAATTATATAAGTTAAAATTGTTTAGATGATTTCATTGTTAGTTTTTAATAACCCCGAAAAGCAATAAATTGGTACTCATAAATCACGTAGAGTGTGAGAAAAGTAGTGAGGAGAAAGAAAAGAGCAAATAGTTTAAGAGGAAGGGAAGAAAAAAGCAGAGCTAGCAATAAGTCAAGTAAAGAAAAAGTAGGAATTTGGTAACATTAGTTTTTAGTTGAAATGGAGGGAGTAAAGAAAGTTTTGAGAGGTTATCTGCAGGAAAGGGATGAAGAAAGATGGGGAAATATAATTGGAGATTCACAAAGGCTGCGGATAGATCAGAATCAACTGAAAAGCTGATAGAGGGTCTGGAGGAATAGATCAGTGGTTAAAGCATCTGCCTGGCAAGCTCAATACCCCGAGTTCAATTCTCTAGCACCATATAAACTGGGTGTGGTGGTGCATACCTATAATCTCAGCACTCAGGAGGCTGAGGCAGAAGGATTGCCATTAGTTCGATGTCAGGCTGGGCTCCATAATGAGTTCAGGAGCAGCCTGGACTACAGAGTGAGGTCCTGTTTCAAAAAAAAAAAAAGGTGGGGGGGGAATAAAATGTGTTTAAATACTGTAAACACAATTTTGGTGGAAGTTACGTTGGTATGACCTAAGTCTCTAATTCTTACTCTTCATTTCATATACACAAAGATCTCATACATGCAAATGATGAAAGGAGGCAAAGAAAATAAAACATAAAAACAGCCAATGATCAAAAACACAGCCCATAGAAACACCGAATAGTCTTCTCTGAGTGGGCAGACCGCTGAGCCTGCTTCACGTGCTCTCTGCTGGCATAAACTTGTGTTAGTTATTTTTTCCGTCTCCTGTGAGTATGAGTAGTCATATGTGCCTGTGTCCTGTAACTCTGCTACGCTCTGGCAGAGCTGTCCTTCCAGCTCCGGTCTCAGTAACGTTTCCCTTCTGCATCAAACACCGGCGTTCCACTCCCTTGGACCAGAAGCCACCTCTTAACAGCCCATGGCACCACCGTATTCCACTGTTTCCAAATGCAGGAGACTTTGGGCAGACATTCCAGATCCAAATCACAACACTGGGCTTCTTTGATTTTATTTCTCCTACAATCAGCAATAAAATTTTTGTGAATTCTTTTTATTTTCAGCATTTTGAATTGTATCTTGAAGCTTTAAAATTTTGCTTGTGAGTATTCTGGCTTTTTAAATAAGCATATTTTCTCTCAGAGTCCTGGGTATACAGGCCTGCAGCTCCACACCTAGCTTGGAAAATATATTTTAAAAAGAGCATTTTATGTGTTATTTTTAATTCTTTGGGGAATATTCCCAGAAGAGGTATCTCTGGATCAAAGGAGACATTTAATTCCAATCTTTTCAGAGACTTCCATACTGCTTTCCATAGTGGTTGTACCAGTTTACATTCCCACCAGGAGTGCAAGAGGCTTCCTTTTTCCCCAGAGCCTCGCCAGCACTGATTGCTGCTTGAGTTCTTGTTATAGGCTGATCTCTCTGGAGTTCCATGGTATCTTAGTGATATTTTGATTTGTATTTCTCTTATGGCTAAGGATGGTGAACATCTTTTCATGCATTTATTGTCCATTTGAACTTCTTCATCTGTGAACTGCCTCTCCATTTCTTTTGCCCATTTTTCAATAGGGTCATTGATTTGGGGGTGGGTGGGGCTTACTTTCCTTCAGTTCCCTGTATATTCTGGTTATAAGCCTCCTATCTGAGGTGTTGGTGCTGAGTACTTTTTTTTCCTATTCTGTTGGTTCTCTTTTTACAGTGTTGGTAATTTTCTTTCCTGTGCAGAAACTTCTTAATTTGAGATGATCCCATTTATTGATAATGGGGACAATTTCTTTTGCTTTCAGTGTCTTATGAAGAAAGTCTTTGCCTACCCCTATGTCTTTTAGATATTTGCCTAGTTTATCTTCTAGAATGTTCAGTGTTTCACTTTTAATATCTAGGTCTTTGATCCATTTGATTTGATTTTGGTGCATGGTCACAGGTATGTGTCTATGTTCATTCTTCTGCATGTGGATGACCAGTTTTCCCAGCACCATTTGTTGAACAGGCTATGTTTTTTCCAGTGTATGCTTTTGGCTTCGTTTTCAAAGATTAGGTAGTTGAGGGTATTTGGGTTTATCCCTTCATCCTCGATTCTGTATACCCATGTTCATAGCAGCACAATTAAAAATAGCCAAAATGTAGAAGACACGAAAATACCCATCAACAGACCAATGGATACACAAATTGAGGTATTTATACACAATGGAATACTATGCATCTATAGAGTCAGATAGGTTGGAGGCTTTTGTAGGCAAATGGAGGCAACTTGAGACCAACATGCTTCGTGAAGTGAGTCAGAAGCAGAAAGTAAAAAATGAAATCGTTTCTCTGATATGAGAATCCCAGGTCACAATTATATCACAGAACTTTATGTGGAAAATAATGGGAACTGGGGGAGTGGGGTGTGTAGAGGGAGGGCCAAAAGGAGAGAGGCAAAGGTCTCGTAACCTTGCCAAGATATGTATGTGCACAAAATGCTCAAGATCACTGTAAACTTCAAATTTTGCACTTACACGTATCAATAAAATGGGGACAAAGGCTTTTAATTTGCACTTGACATGGATTAATGCATAAATTGAAAAATGTCTTTCCTATGGTAGACACCAGCTCGGATATCATTTCAGTTGTTTTTAACTTAGCTTGTCTTCTTGCAGTATGTTTCATCCATATGTGTTTTTAAGGAATAGCCAACTACTTGCGCAGAGTTTATCCGTATATTTAGACATCGTTTTCTGTAGCTCTCCCCTTTCTGTGATTTTTCTTCTCACTTATCAATGGCTGTACCTTTCTGGAACTCTTTCCCTCTTTCCTCTGGTTTTTCAAGGCAGTTAGGCAATAAAATTTTCTGTCAGAATATTACCCACAATATTGACACACTGGAGTCTGCCCATAGGTTAAAAACTATTAAAAGATAAAAGAATATCACCTACTACTTTGACTTTCTTGCAACTGTCAAATCAATTCCAGTTCCTGCTTGATTTTGGTCATAATATATTAATAGTCTCTCTGTCTCTCTTTCTGTCTCTCTTTCTCTGTCTCTCTTTCTCTCTTTCTCTCCCTCCCTCCCTCCTTCCCTCTCACTCTTTTCCTCTATTTCAGAGAGATTATCCCGATTTATAGTGTTAAGAATTTCTCAGAAGACACGTATGTGCACAAAATACTCAACTCCATTGTAAACCTTAAATTTTGCACTTGTACATATCAATAAAATGGGAAAAAAAGAATTGCTCAGATAGAAAATACTGAAAGCTAAAGCCATCCTCCCTTTCACGTATTCCTATGTCTCACATGAGATGATAAAGCTATCCTATGAATATCCAAGAATACCAAGTACAGTTGTTTTATGGGTTCAGCATCAGTAAAAATATTACACAATTAGTTTATTTCTTGTAGATGCTATTTCTTTCCAAGTTGGAAAATTACTTGAAGAAAATCATATGATTTATTTTCAAAATAAAGCAATGAGATTAGGCTTTATTTGTGGAAAAAGTAACTGAAAACAGGAGAATCTTCCAGAGTAATAACATGTTGCTAAATGCATTTAGATATGCATAGAAAATTTCAAAAACATTAGTGAACTAAATTTGAAATTACACATATGTATATGTGTGTAGAAAAAGAAAATGTTAAGGCGTTCATTCTTTACATTCCTAAGTTGGCTCAATTTAAAATTCATAGAATACTAATATTCAAGTTATTTGTTTCTTATCTTAAAGCATATTCTACTGCATTGTGGCTTGCAAAAATGTATATTTCATCCTTCAAAAAGTAAGTTTCTTTTTGTAAATGAAGTTTGCTTTATATGGATCATTAGGTAACTCAAAGACTTATAATTTAGCAAACAATGGTAATTATTAGTATGTGATTGCGTTTAAGTAGGTCCTGTAAATGAAGAACCACACTGGAAGTAGCATAGATTTTCTAAAAAGAATGCTCATAATAATGACAATCAAAAAGGTGTAATTAGAGGCTGGAGTGGGAGCTTAGCCCCAGAGCACTTGTCAACATTACTGAAGCAGCCCTAGAATCAACTCCCAGTACCAAATACAAAAATATTCTAAAAAATTAGATTGTTATGCCTCCTCATCCAACATATTAAAATAGATGCTATAAAGGGCAATTTTCAGTTTTCAAAAATCTCAAATGTGTTTTTGTTTTGTTTTATATTTTGACACCTAGGTACAGCAGTTTATTTCATGATAGACTTATTTTTGGGGGGAGGGTAGTTTTGTGATGCCAGGGGTTTGAACTCAGGGCCTTGAATATGCCAGTTAAACCCTGTACCATTGAACTCCAGCCTTAACTCCACCTGGTTGACTTGGTACAAATTCTACAGAAAGGATGGCCAACTGGACTGAGCAGTGGGAAAGGCAGAGGTCCAGTTTGGCCTGGATGAGTCTTTGGTCAGGCAAGGAAAAAATTCAAAGACAGAAACACTCTCAGTCATATCACGAAGGAAAATTTACTAATAAAGCAGAGTGACAGCATAAGCAGTTAGGAAAAGCAAAGGTAAACTCTTATGTATCGAAAGCGACCAATGTCTAAGAAATGCCCAAAACTTCATTTATGTGTTTATATATGCTTGTAAGATATAAAGTAAGCATCAATCAGGTGATTCTTGGGAGAAGGAGGAAGGGAAGGAACCTTATTGGAATGCTCTTTAACACGAGGTGTCTCCAGTTAATATTGTTTTAAACATTAAAAAAGAACAACCATAAAACTACTGCTCAGCTCTGGGAGGGTTCTATTTGTGACAATGATTGAACAATCTTGTAAAATTGTTCACACTAATCTTAGTCCTTTGGTGCACAATGACCTGTCAATGCTAAACTTGACAAACGGGTTGTTCAAGAAGGCTAAACCAACATCTTACAGATGCCTAAGTCTAAAAGAGTAATAATCAGATTTCTTGGGTTGAGAACAAATTTAGAAAAATGGCATAAACAAGATAATAACATTTTTCTTGTATACTTTCATATAATTGTTTATGAGTATTGCAACATTACGCTAGGTAATGATGTTCCATGATTATCAGCCAACCCATTTTGGCAGTTATTTTGGTTCAAAATGTAAGTCATTTTGAGTAATCTCTTTTCTATTGAAGCAATTGCATAATTCTTTTTTTGACAGTTGTGGGGATTAAATCCAGAGATACTGTTTTTTTTTTTTTATCTTGAGACAGTTTCACTCAGTTGCTCAGTTCCTAAGGCTAGCCTCTAACTCTAATCTTTCTTCAGTTTCCTGAGTTTAAAGGAGTTTGCTGTTGCATCCACATAGAAGTGACTTTTTAATTGCTTCATGTCATAATCTCCTCCGTACCTCTTCCTTTAAAATTAGTATTGAATAAACTGGGTATAGTGGTGTGTACATGTGGTCCTAGCACTCAAAAGGTTGAGACAGGAGGATTGCCATGAGTCCAAGGCCAGCGTGGACAACATAGTGAGTTCAGGACCAGCCTGGGCTACAGAGTGAGACTGTTTTAAAAAAATAAATCATTATTGAAAATGGTTCAGCTCTATTTCTCCATGCTTCCTATGTATACTATTTTCATGACTTCCCACGTTTTTTCTTGTTATTTTCCTCCTCCTTTCTGATCATTCTCTGTACTGCTGCTACTCATGTTGTCCTATGTACTGGTAATGGAAACATTTCTCAATGTATTAAAGTGTTATTTTATTAATGTATTTGTCTAGTCACTCATACTTGATGATTAACACTTATATAAAGAGCCCAAACTCTAAACCTGTAGGAAACATGTTTCCAGTTGTAAACATCTTGTTGATCAGTCTAGTCTAATCTTCCTCATCCCAAGAAGTGCATGAGCTACAAGTTGCTGCAGTAAATGGTCAGTGTGGTGACATTTTAAGTGTAAGTATTTCTATCTTGGTGTGTTCTCATAATTCAGTATAGGTGAGAATCATCTTGTGTATTTCTAGTCTCTTTGTACAGATACGAATTTAGTAGGTCTACGTGTGAGATCTGAAATTCTGCAGCATTAGCAATGATCATAGTGGACTTTGATAAAGATGATCCTTAGAGTATAAAAAGAAGCATTGCTGTGTTCTTTAAAACTCTATCCATCCTTCCAGAATGTACGTGCTCTTTTCTGTTTTGCTCTCCCTGTGCTAGCAATCAAAGTCAGGACCATAGTTCTGTAAGTTACGCACTCTACCACTGGCTGCACTTCCATTCCAGCACCACTCTGTTTCTAATATGAAGACTTATTCTAGTCAAGACTGATAATTCTACCCAGTGTGAAGAACCATTTTTATTGTCAAGGGCCATTTTCCAGTCAATACAAAATTATGAACTTAAAAATTAGCCTGCTAGAATTAGTAAAACATTGAATGCCGATGTGGAGGTTGTGGTGGCTAGAACAGGCCTATGATGTCGTGGGCTCGCAGGGTACACAGACTAGAGGTTCTCACCTAATGAGCTCTTATAGAAGGTCACTGTAACGCTCATTAACTCATTCATTCCACTATCATAAATGAACATCAGTTTTTTGGAAAAGCTCTTCCTGTCCTTTAATCTATTCTCCTACTTAGTTTTCCTATATAGCACTTAACACTGCTTGATATTGAAGTGTCTATCAGTTTCTTTTCTTATAAACTCTTTATCCCACTTGAAAATAAGCTTTATGACAGTAGAAACATTGTGTCGTTCACTCCTATATAATCCGAAGAATTTAGAACAATGCAATGGGTTTTCAAGATGTATTGTTAAACAAGTGAGTTTGACACTTACCACTTAGGCTTTTATTGCTTTCTTGTGAATGTTTCAAATGATCCAACAATATAGTATGCTCCCTAGGGGAACGCCTGTTTTATACTTTTTTTCTTTCTCTTCCTCCTTCACTGTAAAGCACCCAATTCATTGGTGTTCACAGCAAACAGACAACACACTTTTGTTGATATTTATTGTCCTATTATCTTAAAAGGGCATCTATAAATAACTGATTTCAATTTTGTCTTTTATTTATTTTGTAGTGTCACAGGTTAAATTAAAAATCTTCACACTGAGCTACAACACCAGATCTTGTAATTTTTTTTTTTTTCATTTTGAGACAGAGTCTTGTTAAGATTCTAAAGTTGGCCTTGAATTTGTGATCCTCCTGTCTCAGCCTTTCAGAGTGCAGGGATTACACAGGTACATGTCACTATGCCTGCATGCCCGGCTGGCTGGTTGGTTGGTTGGCTGGCTTGCACAATTCTCTCTCTCTCTCTCTCTCTCTCTCTCTCCCCCTCTCCCTCTCTCTCCTTCCCTCCCTCCCTCCCTCCCGCTCTCATTTTCCTTCTTGTACCTTCTTATAGGTGACAAAACCCAAGATCTTAAATATATTAAATATGGGCTCTACCACTGGACTGCATCCCTAGCCTTCAATTTTCATTCTATAAGTAGCAATATAATAAAAAGATGACCCTTCAAAGATGTCCACATTCTAATATCCACAACCTGTTAATGTCACCTTTTGTACTGGAGAGAGATGTTGCAACTATTATTAAAGTCAAGGATTTTGAGATGGGACAATTATTCTGTATTATCCTAGCAAATAAACCTATAGGTTTGTGACATGATATAATTATGTTGGGAGTAGCCTATACAGTTTCTGATTATACTCTGATCAGATAACTTTTGACCATTCACTCTCCATTTGTGTCAGTCAGAGATAATGAAGCAATAAGGGCTGTTTTAGTTTTTGGTTTCTTGTTGACTCAGTTCCTTGATGAAACTCTTTTTCTAATATAACTAATCTATAACGCATTTTGGTCTAGGCTTGTGTGCTGCCTTTATCTATCTAAATTTAATGACCTACACTCCTTGTTGGGCCCTGTAACTTCCTAACAAAATTTTCTCTCTCATTCCTCCTTCTGAAGAAGCATCTCTAATGCTCTTAAAGGCATAGGGATGATGACTGCTTTGGCTTTTTCCTGCTGAACACAAACAGAGATAGGACAACAGACAGAAATATTCCTCAGGAGACCAATATTCAAATTTTTAGAGAGGTTTAGTATGAGCCACCACATGTAATTTGAAGGCTATTGCCTAGAAAACATGAATTATAACACAGTTTATTATATAGGACTCAAATAATATTAGCAAAATTATATCTCTTATAACTAGAAGATTGCTTTAAAACTATGTGGATAATGATTTTTTTTGAGAAAGGGTCTCACTCTACAGTCGAGGCTGGTCCTGACCTGACTGTATACCCTAGACTGGCCTTGAATCCACAGCAATTCTCCTGCCCCCACCATCTGAGTGCTGGGATTTCAGGAGTTTGCCACCACACTTGGATAATTTTTATGTGGTATTGGGGAATCAAACCCAGGACTTTGCATATTCTAGGTAAAAACTTTAACCACTGAGCTATGCCTCTATTCCCTTGTATCTAATTTTAAAGTTACAATTAGATCTGACATGTATTAATCTGCTGGTATAAGTTTTGGACTAAGAGGTTCTCAAAAGCAGATAAAAATTGAAAATTGAGAAGGCAGCCTATGCATCTAAAACCATAAATAATTTAGCCTTTTTAAGAATCTGAGAAAATAGTGTACAGTGACTTGGGACAACCAGGTGTAGGTGTGGAAATGCTAGTGCTTTGTTAATTTACTTGAGGTTTTGAGCTAATGTTTAGGCCTCATTTGGTTTTTGAACACTTAGAATAGAGATCTTGCAAAGACTAGTACAAGGCTTGAGAAGTCGCTGGCATTTTAAACTACCGTTGGGAAACTATAATCCTTGCTTGATTTTTTATTTTAGAAGGTATGATCTTTGACAAGGGGGGATGGTTTGGGTTTTTTAAATGAGGCTAAACAGGAGCTGACATTTTGGCTTATCATATTTTCTCTCCTAAGGCCCAGAGACGGAGGTCTATACCATGTTCTAAGAGCAGTAAGCAAAATACATACCCCAGAGACATCAAAATGGTAGTTTATAGTTTAGTTAAAATATCTCTTCCCAGTAAAGGCATGTAGCTTTCTCAAGCATAGTGAGAACAGCATGAATAAACAGATAATAAGCCCAGCTAATAAGACACAAGGAGAAATATCTAATAAGGAGTTTTCCAGAGACATCTTTAACAGTTGTATTAACTGAGGAAAGGAGGCCAGAGTTAGAGAGGAGAGAAAAATAAAGATTTTGTGTCAGGGAGGAGATGTTCTTGGGTTTTCTCAATTGTTAAGTTTACCCAGAGCTCCTACATGAAGACGATAGTCTGTCTAAAGACAGCCTGCAAAGGATACCTGACAGAAGGGCATGGAACCATGGGGAACAGGCATAATTATCCAGCCTGTGAACTGCAAGCATCAAGTGCACAGGGGAATTGCAGCAAGAACCACAGCCTAGAAAGGACTAGACAGTCTTTTGGCTGTGCACCCCAATAGCCCTTGACCACAGCATGCCAGAATGTTGAGTCATTCTGGTTGCGGTGCAGAAATAGGGAGAGGCTTCAACTGTAAGGTTTCAGAGTTTGGGGATTACACTGAAGGCAAAGTGCTAGAGACACAGCCAGCACAGCCAGTGGCTGCTGTCAGAGAGAGAGAGAGAGAGAGAGAGAGAGAGAGAGAGAGAGAGAGAGAGAGAGAGAGAGAGAGAGAAGTTCGTGGTCCTTCTGAAAGATCAGAGCTCAATGATACCAGGTCTCAGAAAGCAGAAGTTGCATTTCCCCACCCCCAGAGCACAGGTGAAAAAAGAGCGAGCCTACCCGGATGTGCTTTCCTCATGAGGAAGGAGCATAAGCACCCTTGGATACAGGGCCATCCTGTAATCACTCAACCTACACTCATAGGAGCAGTAGGAAGCACTTCAGAGCAAGGTACCTTAGCAGACTGGAACACAGGGAGAAAAGAGAAAACTGGTCACATCCTTCCCTTTGGTTGGCAGGATCCAAGTTCTTGAACGTGCAGACTTCCCATTCAAATACCATAGAGGAACATTTTTTTTTTTTTTTGGACTTTAGGCTCCTTTCAATGACTTTCTGTGGGAATATCGAACTTGTATCTTTTTCTGCTATTGATTTCTGGGGTTTTTATTTATCCTTTTTCTCATTTTTCATCCTTATTTCCCTTTCCTTCTTTCTGTTTCTGTTAGTTGTTAGTTTCTGCATTTCTTTCTCTCTCAAGTAGCATATAATGCCACTTTGAAAATCTTTCTATGTATTCTGGAGATGTACCCTTTCCATTTCACTCATAACTTTCTTTGTTCAATCTTATTTTTATTTTTACTGGTGAAGTTTATCCACTTTTACCTAGTCTAGGGCTGGGGCTCTGTCATGCTTTTCTCTACATTATAGGTACAATTCTGCCTTCAAAACACCTCCAAAACTGACAGTCTCCGCCTGCTGTTTTTCTACTTCTATAACTCTTATTAATAGTACCGTTAAGTGTTGAAAACTCACAGCCATATGGCTTGATATGTTGGGAAGCAATAATCTTATATTATTTAGCTAGACACAGATCACTAATGTAAAGACTTTTTATGTATTATCAACAAAAATTCACTGTCATCTTGAACAAACTATTCTAATATGTTACTAGGCAATTTGTGTAGAAACCTCCATTGTTAGCATAGATCACATATCCAATGTTAAGTGTGGCATAGTTATGTGAGTTGATACCTTGTTATGATATGCGTAGAGCCAGTATGTATTACGTTTAACCATTGATATGAATATTCATCCCAGTGTGCAGTAGGAAATAGTTGGAGCATTTTAATGGTGGTAACTTCTGGTCATCTGAATTAGCCTAGGCAAGCAATACACAGAAATATTATATTATTGGTGGTGATATAGTGCTGATATTAGTGAAACATTTCAATAAGTCAATATTAGGTTTATTTAGATAGATACATAGATGATATAGACTATGCCTCTTGATGTTAATGATAGAATAGTTGTAATATTAAACTTGCTAATAGGTCTATCAATAATTTGTCTTAGATTATGATATTATTGTAGATCTATATTCAGTTGTGGATGGTGACATAGACGTTGATTTTAGTTTCCAGCATATGTCAATAATATCTTCTCCATAGGCCATATGCAGTTCTATGATCTGTTCCTCCTTCACTGAAAAGTGGAGATTAGGTAAACAGCAGAAGGTTTATCATTGAGAATACTTCCTGAAATTAATAACTGTGTAAGCTAAAATCAGACATAAATACTATAATCTGAGTGAATACAAGAAAATTCCAAGGGAAATTTTTGTCTGAGGGAAAAATTAGCATTATGGAGAAAAAGTTCATAAATACTACCTGATTTGAAACCCTCAGCAGTAGAACCATGGAAAAAATAAGGCAAAATTTCATGTGTAAAATGTCCAGCTCTCAGAAACTGATGGTGGGCCATGGTATAGCAGAACCTGTAGGAAAAGATGTCAAAAACAAGTGAGCCTATTGGTCAAAGAGCTCAAACAAGACACCTAAACAAATGTAAAAGATACTCTGTGATTTCAGGAACATGGTCTTTGATGAAGGGGCCAAACACACACACCAGAAATAGGATAGCCTCTTTGATAAATGTTGTGGTGAGAACTGGTAGTCCACATGCAAAAGAATGAATCTAGATCCACACCTATCCCCGTGCAATAAAATCAAATCAAAGGAAATCTATGACCTAGATATTAAAACGGAAATACTGAACCTCCTGGAGGTAAAACTCTTGAAGATATAGGCATAGGCAAAGAGTTTCTCAATAGAACATTGAATACAAAAGAAATAACCCATAGAATTAACAAATGAGATTATATGAAATAAAAAAGCTTCTTCAGGGCAAACAAAACAACAGAGTGAAGGAAGAACCGACAGATTGGGAAAAAATTTTACTGCCTACACCTTGGACAGGGGCTAATACCTAGAATAAACAAAGAACTGAATAAAAAGAAACCCCTCAAATCGCAGACCCAATTAAAAATGGGCAACTGAAATAGACTGTTCTCAGAAGTAAAATGGCCAGTAAACACATTAAAACCTGTTCAACACCCTCAGCCACTAGAGAAATGCAAATCAAAATAACAGGGAGATGCACTATCTGGCAAAGCAAAAAACAGTTGGACATAAGACCCTTCAGTGCGTTTTCCCTTCCATTCACAAAATAGCTCTAATTGTAAAACGTTAGGATAATTTATATTTTCGTCTAATGGTCAATTTTACCCCCTTTATTTCCCAGGAGGTACTCAGACCGTGTTCTGGCATAGAAAAAATTAAACAGTGCTTCCTAAATGCCATATGCATGTGGATTCATTTGTGATTCATGATTGATTGTGAGTCTGCTATTTGTCTGCTGACTGTTTTTGATTTCTATGGAGCAGAAATCTGAAGAGCATTGTACCTAATTATAGGTGGACCAAGGCTTATTATTTTTTTTGCATGGGATTTAGATTGACAGATATTTCTCCTAATGACCAAATGTCTTATCTCTTCAGCTCATCTAATTGTAGTGACATTGAGCCTGAAGTTGGACTTCAGTTTCACGTATAGTGGAAATGTTTCTAAAGTCTGTCATAAAGAGAGGACACACACCAGGGGGCCAGGTGGAAACTGTGGCTACTTGAGCTAATAATCTCTTATGTCCTCGTTTTCCTTTGAAACCCAAATGAGGTCTTCTGAAAATCTCCTTTGGAACATTATATAAGGGCTTCCAGTAGTAAACAAAGTGGGATTGTTGCTCCATCTACATTATCCCAAGACATGTCTCAAGCCAGTCAGGATTGCAATATGATGGTACATTTAAAAGAGTGCTGATCACTTTACCTGTTGTGGATATACTAAAGGACCCCACAGAACTCTTAACATTGCTAGAGGCTCATCTAAGGTTGGAAATATTAGAACTAAATATCTGGGATGTAACTGTGGCACAGGCAATTTAGTTTTAGTGCCAAATGGATAAAAGTTCCCACACCAAGAACAGGAGAGTTCAGAGGGCAGGCCTAATGTCTGCTTGAGAAGAACTAGTTGTTCCACATTAAAATAGTTTTCTCAACACTGTAGTCAAAAGAAAGGGACTAGTAAGAGACCTATAATGGCATCAAGTCATAATCAATAAGATGATTTGCACATATATTCTAATGAGCAGTGTGATTAGGGATCATCAGAGGCTGAGGAAACCTTAAAAACAAAAGTTGAGCTAGGCAAATCAGAAAAGGAAAACTGGGCTGAGGAATGAAATTTCCCCCCACTGGTAGGAGAGGGAGTGTCACTTTTAATTTTCTCAGAGGGTCCCGATTTTTAATCTTTTAGATATAGAAATAAAAGAAGAGAGAAGACATTTAAAATTGTTACTTGGTCTGCTTTAGGCTGCCTCTCTTACGAAACTCGCAAAAGTCATGGCACAAAAAAGCCCCAACACAAATGACAGGGTAGAATCAGGTGCAGTGGACTCCAAGGAAAGAGGTGAACATCTGAAAGATAGAGGGGGACATGGATGGGCATTAATTCCTCAAACCCCCCGTCTTTAATATGCGATAGAATTTGGATCTCATATATATATATATATATATATATATATATATATATATATATATATAATAAAAATACCCCAGATCTCAGATGAGCTCTTAATTGTTGTACCACATACAAGGCAGGTGTTGTACAAAGTCAATGAGCGAGGTTGTGGACACAGATGGGGAGTGAAGGAAGGTGCTTTGTTGTAAAAGACACAGGTAACGAGGCATAGTGAGTGCTTACTCGCCAAGAGGGGAGCCCAGTGGGTTGCCTCTGTGGGCTCTTCATCTAGAAGTTTTATACCTGGACTGAGCATTACATTTGAAACCTACAAGGTTGTGATGTGCATTGATCATGTTTGGAACAACATTTTGAGGTTTCTGATCACATTCTGATAAGATAATTTTTGACCGTCCGTTCACCAGTGGCATCAGTCAGGGGCGATGAAAAAGCATTTGGTTTTTTGGTGATTCCGCTCTCTGATGCAAAGCTTTGTTGTCTAGTTAATCTATAACACATTTTGATCTAGGCTCATGTGTTGAATTTTCCTATTTAAACTTAACCATTTCAACTTCAACTCGGGCTCTTTAAGTACTTAATAAAAATTTGTGTCTGACAACAAGAACAACAGTATTTTGATCTTCTTTTTTTATATGAGGAATGAAACATATTGCTTTAAGACTGTCTATTACACACACACACACACACACACACACATCAATTAAAGAATTTTAAACTTAGGCAAATTTTAAAAAACTAGGACTGATATGAAAACATATATAGAATTTAAATAAACCACTACTGCTAACTTTTCAAATATTTACCACTTAGAACTTGCATATGATTATACATTTTAAAATACAATGTTATTCCTCTTTCATATTTTATGAAATGGTTTTATTCACATTCAAATGGCAAATTAGCAGTTGTTATCATCATCGAAGTTCCTTGAGTGCTCTGACACAGTATTGTAGAGAAAAACATGTTCACTTCCACCTAAGATATTTTAGAGAAAGCACTTTTATAATCTGTAAATTATGCTGTCACTAGAAATATTATTGCAAGCGACAACCACTTATTACACATTTGCTTTGAAAGTAGTCTTTAAAATGCTTGTTTACAAAAGATATCTAAAATCTGTAATTGCAAAGTTATCTTCCTTTCTGTGGACAATAATTTTAACAAAAGTGTTAATTACTTTGTCTCTCTTTTTCTTACCAATCTTGGTTGGCAATTTATATTAACTCACAAAGCTAGCTTTGATTGAGGTCATTTTACATTAGTGAATTCTCTCCAAGTGCTGAGAATTGTTCTCTAATGAGATAGACTTTATAAAGACTTTTCCTATGAGAGAAACTTTTGAAACTAAAATTTCAGCTTTTATTTAAAAACATTTTCCTTATTTGACCTTGCTTAGTTTTCTTATCTTTTTATCAGCATGAAAGCTCTAGGAGATATTCTATTTATGATTTATTAATGAATAGCTATACCACATATATTCCTTTTTGTGTTAATACACATACTTAAGCAATATTTTATTTAATTGCTCTGTAGCACTTTTTTAGTCTTCTAAATTGTTTTTATTATTTGATTAATTAATAGTATCTTTACTTTGATAAAGTGCAATGTAATTTTTTTTGAGGCATGTATACACTGGGCTATGAACAGATAAGCTTAATTAACATATCCATCATCATTTTTCCATTTTATTGATGTGTGTATATGTGATTCATAATGCTCACATTGATCTTGAGTATTTTGTTCATTGATTTTTATAGCCCACAATTCGTCTAAATATGTTAATTATTTCCAAGTGTTTCATAGTGGAGTTGGTCTAGGTCTTCTTTGCAGATAATCACATCATCTCCAAATAAGGATAAGGACAGTTCTTTTTTTCTTTTTTTGAGACAGAGTCTTTCTCTATAGCCCAGAATGGTCTGAACCCACTCTATAATCCAAGCTAGCCTTGGACTGAAGGGAATCATCCTGCCTCAACTTCCCTAGTGCTGGAATTACAGGTATGTGACACCACACCTGGCTTTATGTGGTGATGGGAATCAAACTCAGGGGCTCGAGCTTGCAGAGCAAGCACTTTATAGGCTGTGCCGTTCCTTCAGCCTGCAAATGAGGATAGTTTGACTTCCTCCTTTCGGACTCTTGTTCCCTGTATTTTACATTCTTGCCTGATTGCTATGGCGTTATGATGAGGGTTTTAAGGAACTTATTGAACAGCAGTGGTGAATGTGGACAGCCTTGTCGTGTTCTTGAGTTAAGATTGAATGCTTTCAATTTCTCCCCATTTACTATGATATTTGGCCTACATAGCTCCTATCTATGATAGTGGACTATTAAAGTTACCTACTATAATTGTATTGGGACCTACATGACCTTTCACATCTGATATTTGTTTTGCATAAATTAGCTAATTACAGTGAATTATTCAAAACCTCTAGAAATGTGAATTAAAATTCAATCCTCAATCCCTTCCAGTCACTAATTTTTTTTTTTTTTTACCAATGTAATGGAAAGTTTCTTATCTTAGTATATTTCTTCTAAATCATGGTTTCTCATTTCTTAAGCAGAGATCCCAAACTGATTTTTTTTTTTTTTGCATATCTCTTTCAAGCGTGTCACAGGAATTTACAATAGCCTCATGTCAGCACCTTTTGTGTCTTATTTCTAATATAGCAGCGCTGAGAAGTGGGGCACAGTGGCAGGTGTGTGGATCATAAATAGGTTCTTGTTATTCCACAGAAGGAAGTTCTTGCCCTTGCTAGACTGGATTGGTTACTGTAAGATTAGCTTACTATAAAGTGAGTTCAGATTTTTTTTTTGATTTCTCTTTCATTCTCTTTTGTCATGCGATCACTTTCTGTCCGTATAACTATTTGCAATTATTACTTTTCCACTATTCATGGAGTTGCGTGAAGCTTGTACTAGAAACTGAGTATATGCAGACACTTAATATTGGATCCCCAGCATCAGAAACTTGTAACAAAGTAAACCTCTTTTCTCTACAAGCTATCAAGGTTTAGGTAGTTGGTTATAGCAACAGAAAATGGGCTAACGCAGAGGTTCCCTGCTGAGATTAATGACACTGCAAGAAGAGAGAGACCTGAATTTGCTCAACCCTCTTCCTCAGTTTATCCTCTGCCACATCATGCAGGGACAAGAGCCTTGACAAATACCCGTTGACTTCTCAGCCTCCAGAGCTGTAAGAAACAAATCTCTATTCGTTATAAATTACCCTGTCTCAGGTGTTACATTTCAGCAGCTGAAAGTAGACTGCGAGATACTATAAGCAGCAAAAAGAAATCGTGATGCAATTTAATATTTTGCTCAAAAATTTCTTAACAAAATATTTAAGCTCAATACCTACAGGTTCTGCTTTCCAACAAGTATAATAATATTTAGGTAAATTTTATTCCATAGCATAATGACAGTCATATTTCTTCTGGTTTCTAATGACATGTTCCTCATTTTCTTCTGTGTTCTCACCAGAAGTCCCTTTATTTTTCATATTCCTACCAACATTCTATGATGATAGAAATATATGTATTTTCAAAGTTTGTTTCTGCCATATTCCTCATTTCTTTCTGCACCCTCAAGGGCAGTCTTTAATATTCTTATTTCTATCAACAGTCTGTTCAAGGCAGTTTATGCTTTTTTATTAAAATTTCAAATCTCTTCCAGTTTATATTTGTTGGTCAATGAAAGCCATTTCCACATAGCAGCATCCCATTTTCTGGTACCAAAAATCTATATTGGTTTACAAAACTTCTGAAAGACATCACCACAAACTGGGTAGGTGACTTAATACTGAACAAATTTGTTTTCTTCTAGTTACAGAGGCCAGCAGTCCAAAGTCAAAGTCAACGTGCTAACAGGGCCATGCTCCCTTTGGAGGATCTAGAAAGAAAAACCTATCTTCTTGTCTTTTCCAGCATCCAGTGACTGACACTGTTTCTTTGCTTAGGGCCACATTGGTTTAATTTCTACTTTATTCTTCCTACTTCCTTGTCTTTTGTGAGACAGCTCTCTGTCTCTCTCTCTCTCTCTCTCTCTCTCTCTCTCTCTCTCTGCAATAGTAGGGATTGCTTCCAGCCACTACACAATGAATTGTATCCCCAGTCACTTGTTTTTTTAAGAAGGGGTCTCTCTAAGTTGCTCACCCTGGGCATGAATGTGTGATTCTCCTGCCTCATCATCCCAGAATGCTGGGATTACAAGCACGTACTTCTCTTTCATAATTAAAATTCTGATGGCATTCTGATCCTTCTGTATAATCAAGGATAATCTGCTTAAGATTTTTAATTCATCCCATTTTAAAGATAATTTTCCGAAATAACTTTTATATATTTCAAGAATTAGGAGTTCATATCTTTGGTCGTGACCATTCATTCCATTGCATTCTTTGAAGGAGAAGTCAGTTTTACTAAACAGAAATTGTATTTCTCACCCATGGGTGTATAATTATTTTGCCTACTCAAATACTATATTGTAAACAGTTCTCTCTATGCTCATAAGCTTAAAGATACAAAATATTTGTAGTGCAGGGGCATAAAAAGTTACTACTGAAATTGAGGAAAATTGAAAATAATATTAAACTGGTATATTTTATGCTGTTCTTTTTATGCAACAAATTTTATTTACTATTTTTGACATTCACTATAGGTCATTTGTGAAATTTGCTTTATTACAGTTTCTGTCTTAATACTTATGAAATGTAAATATGTAAGTTTTATTGAAAAATGCCTACCAAAATATATTTTAGGTAATTTTGAGGAGGTATAATATATGGCTAATGCACAAGATGGTAATATTTTATATATTATCTCTACTATTTATCATTTCATATATATACTTTAATTCAGCCTGATTCTTCTCTTTTTTCTTTTTTCTCTTACACTCATTTTATTGTTATTCCAAATACAATAAAAACCCAACACAAATTGAGATTTTTGAGATAGTTAAGATTGTTATCTGTGTGCTATCGTAGCTGTTCATATAAACTTGCATTAATTTTAAAAAGTTCTCATGACAGTTTCTGAAGTAAAACAGGTAGCTCTGTTAAATTTTGACAATTACAAACTTTGAGTTCAGGTATAGTCTTCTAGAGACAAGACTCTGACAGTATCTGAAGTCATTGATGTAGTGTTAGTTTTAAATTATAGCTAGCAGAGATTTTCTCAAGGTCTATGTGATAGGAAGGTAACACCCGTCAGGAAAGCAGGAAACCATAGGAAATAAAGAGCAGAGAAGGGAAGAGTTGTGCTGGGAACAAAAGTCTGTTCAGGGCAAGTTGTGACACAATGAACTCAAAGGTTGAAATCTAACAGAAGAAGAAAGGTTTGAAAATGGTCAGGAAGTCTTGAGAGGGATAAACATTATTTAGAAAAAAAAAAATAGGACAAGGGGGAGAATGGAGATGCTTGAAGCAAAGAAGAATGGAACAAGACAACATAGGGCAAAATAAGGCTCAAGCTGAGGCTATATGTCAGGTTGTGCTAGGGAAAGGCTGTGAGACGTGGCAGGATAGCTTTGCAGAAGTTCACTGTGTGGCAGAGTGGAATGAGGCTCATTTGGAGCTAAGTATAAACTGGGCTAAAGCAGAACACTCCATACCAGATAGAGAATAAATAAAAGAGTAGGGTGGAATGATCAGTGAAGGGTGGGATGAGACGGAAGGAGGCAGGGAAAGGCAATGCGCATGTTGAATCTGAGAAAACCTGATTTCTTAATAATGTTAGGTCCAGAAAGCAATCTTTAATTGATAGAACATAGAAATTGATGTGATTGTCATGAGTTTTTTTATACTGGTTGCATATGTTAAGCAGATTAAGCAGATTTAACTGTTGATTCTCTCAGATTCAAAGTGTTCTACATCATCCTTACCCATGCTATATTATCCATTCTTAAATCTACAGAATGAATCTTCCACAAATAAATCAAGATCTATTATCATAACTAATTTCAGTATGCTCACAATGTGTTTTTCATCTTGAGTGTTCTTAAGAATCACATGGAATTTGTGAAAATGTATATTTTAAGGTTTTGCTTCAATATCATTTTTGTTGATATCAGTACTATATTATTCTAGTATGATTTCTGCTGTTAGAAAAAAAATAAGACTTTCATTGTTGTGCTGTGTTTTATGAGGAGCAATTAGTAGAGTATCTGTCATCATCTACATCTATTCCACAGAATATTCAGGATGTTTTCCTTTGCTAGTGAAGGCGGGAGATGGAAATCTATTTAGTGGGTGCCACTCCTTCCTTCCAATCAGAAGATATCTTTATTTTTATGTGATAAGAATTTGAATATAACATTTAATATAAAATCTAAAAGTAGACCATGGCCTTGATTCAGAACTTGATCACCTCATTCTTGGAATGATTCCAGAATTTTGCTCAGTTATCTCCCAACATAGTATCTCTCTTCAATCCGATCTCTATAGCATTGGTTTTCATAAAACTTTTTCGTAAGTTCCAGTATCTATAGGATAATCAAAGCATTTTAAAATGAAATGAAAAAGCATTTCATTCTACAAAACTAGATATGCCTCAAAATTCTGTTCTTCTCTTCATCGTTGTAAGGTGATTACACACTCTGCTAAAGTCTACATTTTCCAGCCTATTTTGTAGGTAGCTGCAGCTATAGTACTACATATAAACCAATGGTACACAAGTCTAGGTAGCATGTGCCAGAAAGGGACCTTTTCCACTTGAAAGACAGATTGTTTTCTCTGGAATTGTTTTTTTTTTTAATCCTCCCTTGTTTGAAATTTGTAGACAAAATTAACACCTTGGGAGAGAGTGAGCCAATAAAATGGAAGGAAATCTTTAGCTATCTGTTCACCACTCTGTAAATGAGAGACAAATAAGTGTATATTTGGTAGTATAGATATCATGATAGAATCCAGTGTAATTGTGGATGTCTTTGTTACGCAGCGTAGCCTTGCAATAACTATCTTCTGCAGTTCATTATGTGTCTGTGTCTCAACATGTCTTTTGAGTAAATAAGTAGTAATTCACTAAGACTGTTTCATCAAGTGGAAGCAGACATGTGCAATTGAACACATACAAATACATACCATCCATTATGTCTCCCCTTACAATACTTGTTTATTTGTAGTTAATATTGCAATTACTTAAGTTGTTTTCATATGATTTCCATTTTCCATAAGATTGTTTTGGGGATGTAGTTTTTCACAAAAATACATTGTACAGCCGTAGCTGAGGGTATCAGTCTATCCTGATTCTTCTGTTACACAGGTTTTTTGTATAATTAATCCTCTACATCAGTTACATTCTGTTTTTATAAGTCTCTAGTTAAGACAAAATTAATCCTTTAAGCCACATGCACTCATTTACACCTTCAAAATAATTATTCTTGATACTACTTTCAGGTACAGAAATTGAAGTTTATAAGTTTCAGGAAACAAGAAAATATGGCAAGAAGATTTGATTAGATGAGAAACCTCCAAAAAAGCATATTAGGACAGGAGGTTCTGTGGAGAGTAGATGTCTAGCCAGATCTCAACTCTCTGTTCACCACAAAGTAGTAAAAATATACAAGTTGTAACTAATAACTATTCCATATTTTTTATCATTCATATCTTCAAGCTGAAAGTTACCTGTTATTGGTTGTTTGAATATATTTTCTTTATTTAAGAGTAATATTGAAAGTAGTCCTAGTGGTACCAGCTTGGCATCACAGCACTCTGGTAGGCTGCGGAAAGAGCATTGCAAGGTCAGCCAGGGCAACTTAACAACCTAGCAATATTCTATCCCAAATTAAACTAAAAATGAGGTCGGGAATATAGCCCAGGTCGATGCCCTGTATTGGGACCAAATAGTCAAAAATAAAAAAAATATGCTCAATTCTTGTAGTAGGAGTCTGAAACAAATCTCTTCACATAGGATTCATCCATACAATAATTTAGCCAAGAGAAAAATTTAAAAGTAAAACATGATGGTAATCAAAAATAGAAAGAAATTGCATTCTGAACGCTGGTTGGCAATATCTAAGTTGAAAAAGTTAAAAAAATAAACTAGACTGAGGTTGTTTCAAAAGTATCAAAAGAATCTCTAAGGCTGATTCAGAAGCAACTACATAATTGAGGAAGTTGAATACTTTTTTTAAAGAAAAGAATCTTACTGATTTTCTCTCTAAAATTGAAGAATAAAATGATCATACTTGCAATTTGGATAAAAATTGCTCTGACCTTGTCTGTGAATCAGTGTATTAAACAGAAAAGGACTTGATCTCAAACTACTTTTTCTATTGGTGAGTAACTTAATAAATTACATGATTACCCATAATAAAATTGTTATTCCCCTTAAAGTATTTTGACCTTTCCATACTAAAAGGTTAGTGCTTCTCTTCAGTTTTCAAATATGTCATTACTTTCATTCATCTAATGTTAAAGTTTAAAACCTCATTATGAGGTGATAAATGATAGGCAGTTAGCTAACTCACTGATGGGCAATTTTGATTGACAATTTTAAGTGGAATAATAAACTGCAAATGACATCCAAGAGATATTGCAGTTTGTTTGCCATGAACTTGTGTACCTAAATCCAGTCCTCTCCTTGGGGCTGCCCTTTGCTGAAATCCCCTTGAATGTCTGTACTAGTTGTCAACTACAGCTATTTTACTTTTCACATCTACTGAAAAGGATTTTAAGTTTGGTACACATCTCAATATAATTTAGATGAGGGAAGAGACATTTAGGTTTTTAGATTTTTGTCGGTATCCTCAACTCCTATAGCCTTTCATTGACAGATGTTGTTCATCAAGTCCACAAGAGAAACCATCAGTGTCAGTCCTCTTCTTTCACCCAGGCCCTGCCTGGATAACATCAGACCAGTGTGTGCTAGGCTGAAACTAACTGTCCGGTAGGGTACCTGTACAAGAACCCTCATGCTTAATCCGGGCATTCCATTTGGTTCTGAATATCTGGAGGTGTTGCTGTGGAGACAGTGGCTATAGCTGCTGCCATCTGAGATCACTGTAGATTGAACGGTGTCCTACTTAGCTCATTTGCTCCCTCATGCGGTTGTTAGAGTCCTCCAGTTTTCACAGCGTGTGGGCTGCCGGCCTACTGTTATCTACTCTGTGGGGCCTCTCTGTAGGCTTCCGGAGGGTCCCAAACTGTTAACTTCAAAGAACAGTGATAAAAGGGAGTCCTCAGATTGGAAGACTTGGTTTTTTAAATTGATCTAACAGAAGAAGCAACATACTGTGTACATCACTTCTACCATATTTTATCGGCGACATAGACCAAACACAGGAAACGGAGCTTAATTAATGTCCAATTGGGAAATACGGTGTCTACATCACATTTCCGTCCCTGATTATCTTTGCTTCTTACAAGAAAGTAATAGTTTCAAATTTTCTATGCTAAAAACATATCTTTAAAAATATAGAGAATTTTGGGGCTCATTTCCAAGGATTTTAGTTCCGTATGTCAGAAGTAGAGTATTTTTCTGAAGCACCCTAGGTATTCCTAAGTCAGGCTATATAAGGACTGCACATTCAGACAGCATTCTCAGCATGCTGAATAAGAATTTTAGAATCTCACCTCTGATATGATGATGACTTTTAGATATTTTTCCATTTTAGCTGCAGCAAGTCCCTGGAGAAATGGTTTATGAGTAACGCCAATCCATTTGCTCTACTCCATCCTCAAACTGCCATACTTGCAAGTGCCCACATTTCTTGAAGCTGGTGAATAGAAATACCATTCTCTCCACAGCTCACCTGAGAACGCCTTCACTTTGCTGAAATCCCTTATGTCAACTGACTGCAAAGTCTTGGATTCTCTTTTCCTATTTCCTTTTTATATTAATATTTTCCTTTTCCATTGATGCTGCCTCCATTCACTCACTTATATCCTTCCTAATGCCACCAATAACCTTTTCTCTAGCGTACCTAATGCCAAGTCTAACCCTTTTCAAATGATATTTTCTGCACCACTCCTAGTATTTTAGTTTTAAACTAAAATGCTTTATAATTATATTATTACCTACCAAATCTCTAATTCTTTCTCCATATCTTCCGGATAAAATACAAACTTTGTATACTTTTTATAGTGGTATAGAGATTGCTGTATACCTCATTTCACAGCTTGACAGCCCACGTATGCTCCATAGGCCCCATTCACCAAGAAAAGAACCTTGTAAATACCCTAACTCATTGCAATGACTCAGTGTCCTTGCTCTTTGAAATCCATACATTGCTACTTATGTTGAGACTCAGTTTAGGTTACTTCTGTTCCAGAAATCTTTTGCTACAGTCTTCCAATGAATGAATAAAAAATAAATGCCATATGATTCACCTCTCCTATGGCAAGATTTTTTAACTTATTCCATATTATTTATTATGTAGCATAATCATCTTTTAAAATTATTTTCCCCACTAAACCTTGAAAGTAGTAATTGTTTCTTTAATTTTATATTCCTAGCACTGAGACCAGTAGCTAGCTCAAGATATGTGTTCAATATTTGCTAAATGAATAAATTATTGTGCTGAAAACTTTACAATTTCTGCCATATCTCTTTGGGCAGACAGTAGGTGATTTTGTTTAACATATGAAGAAACATGATTATTTTAGCTAGAATAAATATGTATATCAGTAGAAATGCCTAGATTTTTATAATGCAGGGAGAAGCTATTATCCTGAACAAATTTTGTTGTGTGTATTTATATACGTATGTTGACAATTTTAGGGGGGGAGGATAATTTGAGTGGCATTCATATTTACTTGTTTTCTACCGTAGGCCTGTCATCTGTAGCTAAATATTACTTGTTGATTAAAAAATTCCTAGGTAATAAATACTATATAGTAATCATCTCATTTTATAGAGTAGCAAGATGATACTCACAGCGATGAAATGAGATCAGGTTGCAGAGAGGTGGGGCTGGAGCCTCCTTTGTCCTACTCCAGAGTCCATAGTATTTCCAATACTGCCAGGCAAATGATAAAATTAAGTTCACATGGTTGTACAATATTTGCAAATACAGTTATAACAAAAGAATCATCAAAATGATACCATTCATAATGCAAAATGATGAAAGAATATGTAGCTACATAGTGAGAGTCTGGGGATGTACTCAATGGTAGAGTGCATACCTAGCTTCTGCAAGTCTCTGGGTTTGGTCTCAGGCATAGCAAAAAAAAAAAAAAAAAAAAAAAGCAGTACATTTTCCAATTTGTGTAAGAGAAAAACTCTAACTCATTCAGGTTTCCAAATGACAATGTGTGGCGTTCCCTTAGGGTTGTAGCTAAGAAAGAAATGGTGGATATTCCCCACCATCCATATATTTGGAAAAAATGCACCATGGCTAATGTACTATATTACATACTTTTATTGGACATGATTCAAAACTAAGAATTGGAATGTAACATAAAAGTATTTCTTATGAACATATGTGGAAACACTGCAACTTGAATAACACAGCTTAAGACATTTGAAGTACTTCCTGAGTTATTGAGGCAATGAGCTAATAATGTCATTTATGATTTCCCTTTCAAAGTTTTTATTGGAAGATGAGGCCTGGAGAAGCTTAAGTTACAGGTCATCTCTTGTTACTCTGGTGAGAATTGAAGAAACATATTAGCTTTAGTATCCTTATGAACAGTGCAATAGTGATTCACAACAACCTGTGAGCAGTCTCAGATTCATGTAAGATGATACTTTTTAACACCCCGTAATGAATCAAGGAGGTGTTATTTCAATGGATTACTTGACAGTGTACCCAGTCCTCAACATTCAGCGAATTTGCACACCCCCCTCATAAAACACTCTTAGCTGAAACACCCTAAATGTATAATTTGCCTCTAAGTTTCTCAAACACACATTCCTAGCATATCTAAAAATCTATCGAATGATTTGACATGCCTAGCTGTTAATATTATTATTTGATTATTTTTTGATTCCAACTCGAAATTCGTTTTAAGGGCAGGGGCTCTTCTGTACTCTATTTAGTCCTGTGCCTCTTTGAGAACTACATCACACTGGTAATTTTCAATCGATAATTCTTAATATATCCTACATGTTATCTGTCTCATTTTCTAATTCTTTTGTACCAATAATCAGCCACTATTTTTGATTCCTACCATTCTTGATTTGATACTCAACTTACCATCACAATCAATTACTAAAAATTCATTGATTATTAAAAGATTTTACTGAATATTTTACTGCAGAGATGTACAGAATCATGCCAGTATTTAACTTGAAACAAATAATAATCTATTCAATCTGACTAAATGTATTATTTTTAAAAAGCAGCTAATCTAAGCGAGGTGGTACACATCTATACTTACAGCTATGTTGGAGATTGAGGCAATAGGGTGACAAGCTTAAGGTGTGCCTGGGCAGCTTAATTGTGTCAAGTTCATTTTTTTAAAAGACTAGGAATACAGCTCATTAGAACAGCATTTTGTTATCAAAGCCCTGGTCACATCCCTAGTATCACAAAAAGCAGCTGTATTTAAATACTAAATACTTGCTCTCTCCAAAATATAGCTCTTAATTTGTGAGTATAGTTCTTTCTATAGGCAAGTAGCAAATTGTGCAGACTATCCGTAATTTATAAGGTGGAGTTAAAAAGAGGCTCTTTATAATAACACTCTTTTATAAGAGTCTAAAATTTATTTGGGGGCTAAAGGTCTAGCTCTGTGAAAACATCTGCTTGGAATGCACAAGATTCTAGGTTAATTTCTCAGCACCAAAAATAAAATCAAATACACTGAGGTCTGAAACCCCCAATGTTCCTAAGCACTCTTTACCTCTCCACATTACAATATTTAATAGTGAATTCCAAAATACCTGTCATAGATATTAACATGCAACTATAAAGAGATCGCCTCATCATTTCTGGATTGTTGTTTCCTCAAAAGACATGTATTGAAATTTTAAATGGCCCAAATCTTTGTTATGTAGGACTCTTTGGTACTCTTAGGCAACAGCTACTCACTGCCAACTCACTGAACAATGAAAACTGTATCCCAGGTATGCATAGAAGTACTCTCCTTTGAGAATTGCAGTTAAAGCAGCAACTAAGAGAAATGGTTTTTAAGTGGTATTACTTTCATAAGAAGTTATTTAAAACATAGGACAATGTGCTCAGTTTCAAGCAATGTAGACTTAGTTTGCCAATCCCAAAGCAGCACAGTAAAATCCCACAAAAGTAACCAAATCCTTGAGATTTCCATGTTATGGTGCCATCTATGCACTTTATCAGGTCATTAGGGTGTTAAGTAACTTCCTGTAGATCCTCAAAAGTATTTCCTGGTCATTTAAAATTCTTAATTTTTATATTTTAATATCACTTTTTAGTTACTTCAGTGAAACTGAAGTATAATAATTGCTCTACCAAAGATTCTAGTTAGGTTAGGTTTCCATGGACCAAACAAGCTCTAATGATTGATGCTACTTTCTCATTGTCTATCTAACTGATTGTTGACTTGGAACAGCTCAGTAGCGTACCTAAGCAGGAATAAATGCAGATCAAAGCTCAAATATCTGGTTACAATAGGCAAGAGGACATTTCTTTCATGTTGTTGCAGATCCTGAAGTATCCAGATTCTATAATAGACAGTGAAAATATATTCTCAAATCTTCAGGTATCACTTGAAAATGTGATGACCATTCTTACTGTTTATCACGTAGAAAATTCTTATTACAATGTATGGGGTTGAAATACATCCCTCAGAGTCCAAGCCTGATAATTATTTTTGGGTTACTTACAACAATAATAAATTGAAATTTCATTGGAAAAAAGCTATAAACTTAACTAGATATGAGAATGATAGTTTTTTCTGACCTTACAGAATTTTCCATATCAGATCCATCTAATCTCAAGAAAGCTAAATATGTAATGATGATGACTTTTGCATTATTCAAACCTGAATAGACTATGGTAAACATTCTCTAACTGTCTATATTATTTGAAACAGAATAAGCATGGTATGCCTCAGGACCTTGTAGTTAAATTAGCCTCATTGGCTAATACCCAGAGGGGTTGAAGTTGTGGAAATGCATTGGGTAGTGGCAGAAGAGGGGGGAGGCAATGAAAGTCAAGCTCTTACTGCCAAAATTCCCGTGGAAATATATTTCCCTGCTTCTGCTTAAGACATGCTATTTTGGAGGCGCAAAAAATTGTCTTAAAAATAAAATGAAGCTATGCTTTAAATATAACAGATGGTTATGTTTATATCTCAAAACATTTAACTGTTGAAATACTTTTTCTCCATATTTTGTAAATATTTATCAGAAAATTTTATTACTATGCAACAAAAGACACAATATACTGGAAATATCTAAAAAAGTCAGACTATTGTCAAAGACTCTTATAAGATAGCTTTCTAAATTTCTTTCCTGCATAAAAGCAATGAAGATAATGAAAAAAATGGTTAAAATCACCTTTTTTCAAACTTCAGAAATTAGCAAAACTCTAGAAATCAATACAAGTATATCTTTTTTAAAGATATACTTAAAATAGTGTATCTATGCTATGTATATATTGTATAAAGTAAATATATATATAGTGTGTATATATATATACGTACATACCATATAGTATAAAATAAAGTATCTTTAAGAAAAACCACTACAGCTCAGTAAGAACAGCAAGATTTGTGGTGCTTTTGCTTACACATTGCTTGCCTGAGCTTTCTAGATATGTGGGAGCCTTGAAATTCAACAGCTTCACAATTACAATTATCAGTATCTGCATTCTAGCTATTGAGAGAGCAGAAATAGCCTTGGAGTTCTACAAAACTAGCAGAGAATTGTTACTTTGACATGTCTGAAAGCTGCATGAATATCTCTACACTCAGAGTTGTCTTTAATTAAACTCAGAGGTCATTCTGTGAAAATAACCTTATACCTAAAAAGATTTTTCTAGTAAACAGGAATATAGAATTCTACCTTACAAATAATTGCATTAAATGTAAATATGCAAACACTCTAAAGGTGGAACTTAACAGAATGAATAAAATATAGAACAGGATCAAACTATTCTGTATAACAGGAACACAGTTTTGGTTCAAAAACACAAATTTAAAGTGAAAGGATGAAAAATATGTACCACGTAACCAACAACCAAAACATACAAAAAACTAATTACTATTTAACAATGTAGATTTTACCACAAAGAATATGATTGGAAACAAATCTGTACTTTTTTAATGTTCTTGAGATTGAGCCTTGGGACCTTGTACATACTAAGAACATGCTTTGCAACTAAGCTATACCCATAGTCCCCAATCTATTTTGTAATGATGAAATCTAGGATAAATCCATCATGAAGCAAAAACAATTACAAACATACCTTTGCAATGCCCCCGAATAGAAAGAAAACTCTGAATTGAAGTGAAAAATAGGAAATTCAAAAATAATTGTTGGAAACTTTAACACCAACTCTTATAATATAGTATGTTATGATTTTCCTCCAAAGCCTCATGTATTTGGATTTTGTAAATTAGGTATGGATTTCATGTTCTGTTTGGAGGTGGTGCCTCCTTGGGAGGGACAGACCGCCAAAGGTGTGGCTTGCAGGTATGTATTTTGCGCACTGACTTCTCAAATTCCCTTATCCTTTCTCATGTAATTCCCCAAGTACCTGTTCTCCACCAGACACTTGTGCCATGCTACCACTGCCAGCTGACCACGGTCAGAGTGAGGCCTCTGAACTGTAAGCTAAAATAAATTTTTCCTCTCATGATTTTTGAGTGTCAGATATTGTATTCCAGCAATTAAAAATTAACTGAGATAGAAATTGGCAGCTGAGAAATGGGATCATTGTGACTTTATGAAACAATGTGATTTAAAAGACTTTGAAATATTTTTGTGAAATGAGTTTGGAAAGGCTTGAAGAGGCTTGTTAGAGAAAGTAGAGAATAGTGTAAACCAAACCGGAAGGGAGATTCTGGTCCAAGCTCAGAATAGAATGCCGATTGAAGTACAGATCAGAAAGGCCATGCCAGAGAAGTTTCAGATGGGAAGCAGGACTCTATTGACAGTTGGTATAGAAACTGTGCATGCGATGCTTGGGCAAAAAGTGAGTCAGCTTTTGTTTCTATCCTGAAACTTTTCCTGAATTAGAGTTTAAAGATGGTTGACTGATTCATCTGGAGGAGGAATTTTCAAGATAGCCCAACAGTCAGGCCTGACATGTTACTGTTTTCAGCTTTTAGCCAGCTCTACACTGAGAAGTCAGAGAAAGATGCAGAAGAAAAAAGATATAAAATTTTTATATTCTTGCCAGAATGATGTAGACTTCAAAGTTGGGGTAAAATACTGCATCGTTGTTGAAGGGATTAGCATTGGAAAGAAGCCAAGTACTTATGATCAAGACTATAGGAAAGATGGCTTGAGAGTATCTCAGGAATCAGGAAGACCTCAGCCTTTACCGATTCAAGGGTACAAAGGCAAGACTACTTTCTAAGGAGAGCCTCAGTGTACCCTGCAGGGAAACAAAGGAAAGTGAATTCCCAAGGATTTTAGCCTTCCAAGATCCATGGTCCAAGGGGGCAAGACTACTGCTCAAGCCAGTGGCAGACCTTGGTATTATCTACATGGTGCTGATTTAACAGTCATGCAGAATGCAGGAGTTGTGAAGTCCTGAAGGCTACCACCTAGATTTCAGAAGTCCTTGGAGGCCAGCCAATGTGCTCCTGGAAGAGCAGTGCATGAAGCTTTGAAAAGGAAACCAAAAGATGCAATGGAGACACAGAAAACTTGGAAATGCCAGGATCGTCTGCAGAGGGAGACCACAGACTATGAGCCAAGCCAAGCCAATCCAAAAGAGAAGCTATGGGGTGTGCTGTACATGTGGTGCTAAATGAACCCTTTGGAGTTACTATCTTGCTATAGATTACCTTGGGTACTGGTCATGGAGACACATTATTTAATGGAACTACAGGATTTAATGTTTACTCTGCTAGCTTTCAGTAGTGTGACAGTATTAGTCACCATTCCCGTTGCTGAAACTCAGTATTTTACAACTTAAAAGAAAAAAAAAAGGTTTAATTTGGCTCAAAATTTTAGAGGATTCAGTCCATGGTTGGTGCCTTTAAGGTATTGTGGAAAGTTATGGCTTACTTCTTGTCAGCTAGACATCAGAACAGGGGAGCAACATCAGAAAGAAAGCGGGAAGAAACCAAATATAGACCCTAAGGTCCTATCTCCATGATTCATCTAGACATACTCAGAAATGTGCTTTACCCCATAGGAAGCCCCCAGGTCAAGCAAGTTGGCCACCCATTTTAACCAATACAATCACCCTGGGAACTCAGGAAGTGAGCTTTTTAAACACATGATCCTCCAAGGCACATCGAATATCTGAACTATACCACTTACCCTATACACTTGACAAACAGGCAAAACCCTGTGTTTTCAAATGGTATATCAAGAATTTTAAATAGTGCTAACAGTCACAGGAGTTGCCACAATATGTAATCACCTCCATGAGAGAAAAAGGAATTATCAGATATGAATCTAACATTACCTTCTATGCCTAGGATTATGATCTACAATACCATGCTTTGAAGGTAACATCATCCAGGTAGTAAACTGCGTTATTTGAACAGTCAGTGAGCATCAATTGATCTTTGACAGAGAAACGAAAAGGAATGACAGACACTGATCGCCTGAGGCAGGAAGATCCCAAATGCCTGCTTGACCTAGCAAGAAACTATCTCAAGGGGGCTGGGAGTATTGCTCAGCACAAAGGCCGTGAGTTCAGTCCTAGAGACTGAGGGAAAAAGAAATAAGAATGTAAAAAAAACAAAAGCAAAAACAAAAAAATCCCTACCATCCGTTGCTTTATTTTGTTATTTTTTAGGTAAATTAATTTATTTTTATTCACTTTCAATTTTACTTTTTCAGGCATTTCATAGTTTTGTAAGAAATGATTTTTCAAATCTCTACCTACAATTAATTTTTGAAAAGACATAATAAAATGATCTTTTAAGAAAAAAGGAAGTTTCTACTTTCAGAAGAGAATGAGGCAAATTTTCTTTATGTACAGAATTTCTTTTTCACATTTAGATGTGAGATTCCTTCAGTGGTGCTTCAGCTCTGAGCTGCTAATGAAGGCGAGCAGTAACATTTCCGTCTTGTTTAATTTAAATTATCTCCCTTATAGTGAGTATCAGTAAATTACTTAGAAAGTTATATCTTGTATACAAAGTTTTTCTGGCACAGTGTATAATAAGGGTATACAATTATACAAATATAAGTTTAAAATGCTAACTTTTCTTCCCAGACACATCAAATTGACTTCATTATAAGGCAAAAATGACTGCTTAGCAATTCTTTTTAGATTTTACTTGACACACAGTAAGTGTACAACTTTATGGGTACAACGTGATGTATTCACACATGTGCAAATTGCGGAATGACCAAATCTTGTTTCCAACTCCATATTACTATGTTGCTGTTTTTCAAGTAAGTTCTCTCACATCAGTTAATTATATGTTTGCTTTTAATTTCCATATGATGTTTTAAAGGACAACTTTCAGCTTTATCTACTTTAAAATACCATGCTATTTAATTAAGACTTGACCACATATAACATTATGTATGATTTTTGACTATACACATATGGACTTACTTGCCTGTGCCTTATTTGTATATTTCTTCTTATTTTTATTTTTAAAATTGACAAATTAATATATATATATATATATATATATATATATATATATATAGTGTAATGTTCAAAGACTGTAATTCTTTCCTCAGAACAACTTTCACCATAAAACTTGGAGACAACGGAAAAGCCCTGTGAGAGTAGAATTACATAATTTTTGAATTTATAATTTTTTATTTTATTAGTATATGTTTGCAATGTACATTAATATCATGTAAATTGTGGAACTAGTGCATATATATATAATATATATATATATATATATATATATTATATATATATAGTATTTTGATCATTGATCTTCCATTGTCCTCTTCACTTCCAGCCTCCATCCTTCATCCCACAACTCCGTCCCATCTCCACAAGTCTATTTCCTTTTTTCTTTTCTTTTTTATTTTACTTTTTAAATTATTTTCTTATTAATTTTTAAAAAATTATTTACATTTTGAGTTTTTCATCTAATTAAAACCATATGATACTTAACCATTTGTGTCTGGTTTAATTCATTGAGCATTATGATTTCAAAGTGTACACATTTTGCTACAAAGAATTCAAATCTATCTTTCTTTATGGCAGAGTAGTTCTTCTTTATGTATATATAACACAGTTTATTTATCCATTAATCTGTTTATGGACATACATTCTGCCTACTAGATTTAGTCATTATGAGTAGTGCTACCGTGAGCATAGGTATGCATGCATTGCTGTAATATAGCTTTAACTGTTTAACTTCTAGATAGCTAGAAGAGGTGTTTCTCAACCAAATGAAATTTTCATTTTCAATTTTTTATTTTGAAGAATCTCTATGATGATTTCCAATTATTTTGTTTGTCTTTTTTTAATACAGGAACTTTATGCTGAGCTATAATCTCACCCCTTATTTATTTATTTATGAAACTTTATTTTTTAGTTTCAAGACAAGGTCTCACTAAATTGCTAAGTTGTCCAGGATGACTCAAACTTTAGATCCTCCTGTTTTGGTCTCTATCTTTGCTGGAATTTTAAGCATGTGCCACCATATCCAGTTCATGACTTGTAATTGTAGTTGTGTCTTAAAAGATGGGCCTCAGAAGAAGGCTTGTACTGTACTCTCCTGTATCATGTGAGTTTCTGAGTGTGTGAGTAGGGACAGATGTACATCAGATATTAACAAAGAACTCTTGCAATGTTGGAAATGTCAAAAACCGACATGTCTATATTCAATGCGATTTTTAAAAAAGATTTTAATGTATTCCTACTGCAATAAATTAGGCTATTCAGGCAATTCGAGGCCCATCCATCTAGTCTCAGGCTTTTGAAATGTAAATCTTTCACTTTGGTAGCTCCTAAAAGCATGTAGTGTTTTCATCCCAATTTATGTTGATTCAGTTCACATAATGAAAAATTTAAATCACGTCATGGCTATTTTGACAGATACATAAACTGTGGTAAATGGTTTGGGACAGAATTCTAAAGACAGAGAAAAATTAGAAATATAGAGAATTTCTATACAAAATACTTACCACATGCAAGAAACTAATTTTCCCACAATTGTTTTAAAATTCTTCACGTAATATGTACTAAATAAGCACCAATTGTGAATATATTAAACATTTTGTCATGTTAAGTTATATCAAAATTCACGTAAAATACTGCTGCATTTCATTTACACAGGGAAAAAAGGCAATGATATTTTCAAGACTAGGCATTATAAATTCTGATTGTAAACATTCACTGAGTTTGTAAAGCTGCACATTTCAATACATTACAGACATTTGCACTGAAAGTGTCTAATTGTCTTTATTCCAATGAGATTTCTGTGTCTTAACCACACTGCATATGTCCTATGCAGTACTTAAATTTATTGACAAGTCAGTAGATTGAAGTTGCTGTTCTTCTTTTTAACTTTCTATTATTTCTCTTCCATGATTATCTCAATCCCAGAAGTTCCCTGATATTTGGGAAATGGTACTTGTAACTATTAAATTCTGAACAATTTATTTTTGTGATCATTACACTTGCTAAGTGCCTAAGTTAGGGTTGGCCTTGTAGTCTAGTATAAGAGACACTTACCATATAAATATTGAACTCTGTCTTCCTCAGTGTGCACCCTCTTCTTGAGTCACACCACAGTGCACTTCCCACAAGTAAGATCGTCTTCATTATAAGAATCTCTCTTGAAGTTTCCCTTGGAAAGATAGCGGGCGAGGCTCTCTGGCATCTCATTGAGTTTTACTGTTTCAGATCTCTTTCTTTTGAAACTGACAAAATCCATGCCAGGAAGAAGGCGATGGTGACCTGAAGTGGAGGTATTACACAGCATCCTCAGAGCGTCATAAAGAAAGGCCAAGGAACTCTTGAAGCAACAAATTCTTCTGCACAGCTTGGCTAAGCAATGACCTCTGAAAATAATAACCTCTTGCCCAGTTGTGATGGGATGGACCTATAATTCTAGCACTCTGGAAAGTTGAATTGCAACAATTGCAATTTTGAGCCCAGTCTGGACAATGTAGTTACTATTGACACAAAAGCATAGCTTTTAAGTCATAGAGAATAAGAATTCATTCTAGAGCCATAGCCCAAGGAGTCATATAATAGATTCATATTGTGCTCAAATTATGTTCCCAGAGTTTAATAGTTTCATGGAGTTTCATAGCCCTGGAAAAGAAGGAAGGCTATAAATTAAAGGTATCCTTCAGTACATAGGTGAGAGCGTAAGGTATGCAATACAGAGAAGTAGGGATGTTCCTGCCGTAGGCCACAGGTGTTATCTGTGGACATTCTAAGCTTTTGGTTTGGTGCATAGCTAAGGAGTCTGCTTTCAGAAGATTCAACACCGGATCGCTAAATCAGATGCTGGGTAGGGGAGACAGGGGAGACAACAGAATGTGTCTATAAACAAGAGGGCCAGGATAGCCCCGATAACCGGACTGTGTAAGCATTCCAACCTCTGCACAGTTCACAGGATGTCTAGTGATAATCGGAGGCTTGATGTAAATGGGGCTATTTCTTCTGACCTCCAGTTCACAGTTCAGTTTCTGCCATTGGCCATATATCACATCTTGCACACACAGAGGTCAAGTGTTATTTTTATGTCCCTTGTCACTAGGGAGGCTCATCCCTAGGGTCTGAAGGAAGTGAGGCTGCTTGGTAGGCAGGAAGGTGATCATCAGGAGAGAAAAAGCTTGTGGAGCTATTGAGGTGATAGCTCCTGGATTAAACCAGATCTATTTGCTATATTAATCCAGTTCTAATTTTGTTGTCATCCTCTGAATCTGACAGAACATTTATATGCAATGTATAATAGAAATATAGTACCTGAAATTAAAAAACAAAAAACACTGTGTGGGCTAATGATGTGTAAGTAGCAGGTAAGGGAATTACACATCCCCTTCAGTCAAAAATCTTTCACATGTGTCATCACACACCTTAACCAGACTGGTAATACTTTCTCTGAAATCATTTGTGCTTTGTGAGATGTTTCATCTGAGGTACTTATATGTGGACATTTCTAGCTTTCAGGTTGGTGAAAGCCTACAGGGTCTGTAGCATACATTTAAAAGGATTCATCCCAGGATTTACAAGTCAGATGTGGGGCTGAGTGTGGAGGGAGATGGCAAAATGTAGACACAAACAGAAATGCCCAGATAGTTTTTAGCTCTAGGTTTAGTTTTAGTTTCAGTTTTCTCATGGTCACTTTGATTTCATGGATATAACCTCATGTTAGGTGGTTATATCTAATGTTAGGGAAGATTGCTCTTTAAGGTCCAAATTAAAATCTTAGTCTTTGGACACTTAAAATGTACCAAATTTCAGTTTGATCAGTCATGTTACAGAAAAAAAAAACTCATAAAACTCATAAAAGCATAATATTATTTTGAATACTTTCCCAATAAAATTGTCCCTTCTCAGTGTGCCAGATGTTATTTATGAAAGGAATAGAAACAAAGGAGGTTTTTTTCTTTTTGTGAGCATAAGCAGATCATGTTTTTCACTTCATTGTCAGAGAGGGAGATGGGGATCCAATAAGAGTTTCTTTGTAATGTTGCCCATCTATTTCTCATTGACAGAATATATATATATATATATATATATATATATATATATATATATATATATATATATTCATTCAATCCTGGGTATCTTAAAGACATATTTTTATAATATGAGTTCTTAAATTATATTGTCTTTAGTTACAATTTTCATCTGATTCCTCTATTATCTTTTGTAGATCAGTAACTTTGGTCTCTGCCCTAAATTTTGGCCATTTAAAAAAAATAGCCACTTTAGATTTTACTTGTAGTAACACAGTCAGTAATCATTGTTGAATTAAAATACAGGCTCTTTCCTATTTTTGAGTTTGGAAATAGTCCTATGGAATTTGTCTGGTGTTTTTAATGCATTTTGCAATGTATACAATGCATCCAGCCTGTCCTAAAATTCCTAGTTCAATGTCTCTACCTTCAGTAAGGTATTTTTTGATTCTAGTATTTGGCTAATTTTGATTAATCCACCATGAATGCTGTTTCCTCTGGAGAGTGATAGCTCCTGTATAATTTGGATAAAAACACTCCACCAATTTTCCAGTGTGTGCTTTCGCTCCTTTAGCAAAGATTAGGTAGCTGAGAGTACTTGAATTTCTCCCTGCATCTTAGTTCTGTTCCCCTGATCAACGTGTTTGTTTTTGTGCCAGTACCATATAGTTTTTCTAACTGTTGCTTTGCAGTATAACTAGATGTCTGGAATTGTAATGCCTCCTGCCTTTGTCTTGTTACTCAGGATTGCTTTGGCTATTCTAGGTCTCCCCTGGTTCCATATGAATTTAAAGATTGTTTTTTCAAGTTCTGTGAAAAAAGTAGTTGGTATTTTGATAGAAACTGCTGTATTTGTATATCATTTTGGGAAGTGTAGTCATTTAGACTATAGTATATTTATTCTGCCTATCCAAAAATAGGGGATGTCTTTCCATTTTCTGATATCTTCTTTAATTTCTGTCTTGTGTACAACATAATTTCCTTTTGAGAAGTCCTTCACCTCCTTCCCTTCCTCGGTATTAAATTTTTGATGGGCTATTGAGGATGCATTTATTCTTCTGAGCTCTTTTTCAGTGAATTCATTTTAGTGTAGAGTAATGTTATTGATTTTATAGTATTGATTTTATTGTAACTTGGCTGAATTTGTTTATTATTTCTAAGAATTTCGTGGTAGAGTTTTTGGAGTCTTCAATACAAATAATCATATCATCTGCAAATAAGGAGAGTTTGACTTACATATTCACCACTTATACCTCAGATAGGAGGCTAATAAATAGAATGTGCAAGAAACTGAAGAAAAACTGACCCCTGAAATTCAAAGACCCGATTAAAAAATGGATAGTGGAAATGAATAAATAGTTCTCAGATGAAAAGTTTAATTGGCCTGCAAATACATGAAAAGATGTTCAACATCCTTAGCCATTAAAGAAATGCAAATCAAAACTTCAGTTAAGCCCAGAGAAAGTAGCGCATATCAAGAACTTGAACAGCCATCAATGCTGGCAAGGCTGTGGGTAAAATGGAGCCCTTTTACACTGCTGGTGGGATTGTAAATGGGTACAACCCCTATGGAGGGCAGTATGGACGATCCTGCAAAGGCTGACAATAAATATCCCCTTCGATCCACCAATACCTCTTCTCAGAATTTTTCCAAAACAGTTCAAGGCATCATATACAGAGATACATGTATATCCATGTTCATAGCAGCACAACTAACAGTAGCTAAAATGTGGAAGATACCCAAATACCCCAAAACAGACCAATGGACACATAAATTGTGGTATTTATACATAATAGAATACTACTCATCTATAAAGACTGATAGGTAGGAAGCTTTTGTAGGTGAGTGGTGTAACTTGAGACTATCCTGCTCATTGATGTGAGTCAGATACAGAAAATTAGATATCGAGTGGTGTCTCTAATATGAGAAACCCAGATTGCACTCATTTCTTGGAATTAAATGGGAGGGGGGATAGTGGGAACTAGTGGGGAGGAAGAGAGTGTGAGGCAGTCAAAGAGGGGAAGGGGAAGGGCTGGTAATTTTGATGTGATATATATGTGCACAAAACACCCAAGTTCAATGTAAACATAATGTATTGCATATATACATATCAATAAATGTGAGGAAAAAAGACTGAACACAATACCTGTAGGTATCCCATGTACAAGTTAGTAAGGTAGGAATTACTCTAACATAGGAAGAAGTCTGAGTATGCCATAGGGTTTCCTAGAGCCTCCCAGTCCTGATAGTATTATTTGCATCACTTGGAGTTTGTATTCACAAGGTTCTTCTTATTAATAGGAGTTTATATGTTTGGTAGGTATTGAGTGGTAGCCGACCACATTTACAAGACATTATAGTCATCAGAGCAATTCATGATGTGATAAGAAATGCAGGCAGATATGATAGATTGACCATGATAGCAAAGAGCCTGTCACAATTTGTCATCTCCAATATTGATGGCAAGACAGTAATCTAATTTGTTCGACCTAGTTAAAATCTTCTCTTTTCCTCGGTGGAATGAATTCCTATTGCCTTGGATACAAGGTTACAGTTTTAAGATGCCAAAAAAGAAGGTTCCCTTTGGTAAATTATATTAGGGTTCTGACAGTCTAAAATCTGGGATTATGATTATTTTTCCAAATTAGACTAATAATTATGCTAAATAATTTGGGATTATGATTATTTTTCAAATTATACCCCTTTCCTGAGGGGTAACAAAACATGGTTAATGAAAAGACATAACATTATTAAAATTCATAAGATTAACATTGTTTTGATCATCTAAGGAAATACACCAAAATAAATTTCAAAGCATTTATAAAAAATTTCCAGAAGCTGTATATAGAGAGAAAGTTCCAGGTTTGAGTGCATTTATTTGTGGTTCTTAAAATATGACACAGCTGAAGGTAAATGTCATGCAGCCTTCCTCAAGTCCACACCATCGGGTCCTTAGGACGTGCTGGTGCACATTGGGTTGTTCAGCACGTAGTGGGCCAAGCTGCTTCTGAAAAAAATATGGACACTAAGGATTTCAACTCTTTTATCACCACATCTTTTTTTAAAGACCAGAAAAATTGAATTATTTGTGAAGGACAAAGTCATCATGTTCAAAGCTGCTTCAAACTGACCGGGAATGTCACTGGGGCACCTTGGATTGGCTGCTTTGTCAAAGACTGTGGGCTTTGTATTGAGTTTGAGTGTAAAGTCCTAAGGCAACATCAAAGAACTGAAAGAGAAGAATCTCTCTGAATGGTTCTGGAATTCGCATCTGGCCATCTTATGGAAATAAAGATTTGAACCTATAAAACACAAAGTTGACAAAGCTACTGAGTAGACATAAATAAAAATAATATAATAAAATAAAAACAAGGGATACTTTTTGCTTAGGTTGTCATTGGTCATTTAGTTTTGAACAATTTAAAAATTGAATTCTACCTAGTGAATCTGAACTTAATTTGACATGGGACAACTTAATGTTGGAGCAGTTTTTTTTTTT
>PVKB01005951.1:0-79192 GCA_004027205.1 Ctenodactylus gundi
GGGCTGGCATGTAGCTCAGCGTGTATGCCCAGGGCTCAATACTCAGTACCACAGAAATTACATATAAAAATAAAAATAATGCTCATGTTAGCTAGGCATGATGGGACAGATGTATAATCCCAGCACTCAGAAGGCTGAGGCAGGATGATTATGATTTCAACATCAGACTGGACTACACAGTTAAGACCTTGTCTCAATTACAACAAAAGAATGCTCATATTTAAAAATTGAACTATGCATCCAATTCAAGTATTTTAAAAGATGATGAAATAATAGATCTAAAGTGGCTACTTACCTGGTAATAAGACTTGATCTGTCTTACCAAAACAGATAGGTTATGAGTTCTAAGTGAAGCGTCATTGTTGACTTTTTTATTTACTCTCTGATTCTCCGATTTAGGGTTACTGCAAAATAATAATGACAATAATAATTAAATACTTTAAAATTACACTGACCTGTGAGGAGAACTAGTCATATGATACAGTTTTTTTTTTAATTACACCTTGTTTGCATCAGCAGACAGTTGCTTGCTTTGGCATTTCCTCTGTGCCGCCAGTAGAGTCTTACAAATAGGAGGCAAAACAATCCGAAACCCACCTGAGATGCTGCTCCTAGCTCTCCTCTGTCTCTCCACATTCCTGAAATAATTCCCTCTTACTTCTTTTGAATACACAGAGTTCCTAGGCCAAATTATCAAGAACTTGAAATGTAGGCTAAAGCCCCAATAGATGTTGTTTATCTTTATTTAGCAAGGATTATATCTGGGCAGGCAGTGTTCCAGATAAAACTACAAGTATGAATATGGCATGACACATATTCTTATCCTGGGTAAACTTCACAGATTCAACGAAAGCACAAACCTTAGTAAATTTAAGGGTATAGAAACTGAGTAGAAAATTAGTCAAGTCAAATTCAAGTAAAAGTGGTGGCATCAGAACTGGCAAGCAGAGGCCAGAACACACGCATGTACCAGCTATTTCCTTAGACCAAGCAGGCCAAGCTGGAGAAGGATTGTTGAGTGAAATGTAACTGTAAATATAAATAAATGTTTACAATCTTTAACTGATGGCACCAAACAACTTTTGTTTTTGAGGGCTATCTATACACATACATAGATACATGTATACATTTACAATGTAAGAAATTGAAGCTGACAAAACTTGAAAAATTTTCATCAACTTATTTGAAATTAAAAAATATTTTATACACTAACAAATACCAAACAAAAAGGTAAAAAGAGATTATTTGACTATTTTTCCTAATTTCTCTAATGCCTGGTTTAATTTCTAAAAATAGGTAAATTTTCACCTCTGCTTCTGCATTCAACGAACGCGTAGTTAGAAATGGGAAGACCCTATGACCTGAAAGGATTCTCAGACCACACTAAGAACCACTGCTTTACCTTTGTCTCTCCTGCTGACCCTCCCATTATCTTGTTCCTCTGTCTTTCAACCACACCCGCACTGTCTATCCCCAACCTTGAAACAGTTCAACCACTCACAATAAGACTGCTCACAGTACGATGTGAGAAAATAACACAATCAAATTAGGAAAACAGGAAACTAAAAATAGGAAAAAGTATCTATGATAAGAAGGCGCAAACTTGCCCTCTGGCTATAAGAAACTAGAGAAGTACAACCAAATATGAAAAATGGTTTCAAGACTTTGGATGGCGGGTGATGCAAGGCACTTAATACCTCCTGCTAGGTTCTCTCTTAGTGGAGAAGTAAGACACTTTCCAAAACGAGGTCTAAGGAACCTCAGGACAACCCAAAGCTCACAGAACTTGAGGAGACAGAGTTTGGAGTGCAAGAAAGCAGGACTGACTGAAAGTTACAGAAAATAATACCGTAAAGAGTTATTTACACTAACTTTAAGATTTTGGCTACATATTAAACTGTGTATATATTACCATTTCACAAGGCTAAGCAGAAACCAAGTATAAGAAAGCTACAATCCAAGAATCCCTAACACTCACTAGTTCAGAGACGAATCTGAGTCCTAATCAGCCTGAGTAGAAGAAAGATTTTTATGAACATTCATAATAGTTAAGTAGAGACCTCAGAAAAGTCATACTTGAAAATTAGGATTAACTACGGTATGTATAAAAACTATTCAAGAACTTCTCTAACAAAATTTAACAACAGGCCTTGAAATTAGCAAGCTGACTGCAAGCCATCTGACAATCTACCAAAATAAAATTTGTCATTCCTTAAAGGGCAAAATACAGACATTCAAAAAAATTATGATTTCCATGTCCAATATACACTAAAAATTACCAAAAATGTGCCTCACGATCAGCAAAGGAACGAAAACAATAACACAGACTCAGAAATAAAGGACAAAAGGAAAAACAAAGAACAGGCAAGGTATAGGGCTGTGAGTACAGCTCGGTGGGAGGTGACTTGCCCAGCAAGTGTGAGGCCCTGCACTTAAACCCTAGCACCTGGAACACCTGGGAAAAGGAGGGAGAGGGAAGGAGTGCAGGGAGAGCAAAGAGCAACAGACAGGGGTAGCGGGAAGGAAGGGGAGGGAGAGAAAAGGAGAATATAATACAACAACGATAAACATACTAAAGGACTTAAAGTAAAAATGAATATTTGCAAGGGAGAACGAAAACTATTTTAAAAATGTAACTTCTAAAGCTACAAATTATAATCCAAAAAAATTCACTGCATGAACTCCATAGCAGATTACGCAGTGTTTATGCAATATAAGATCAGTGAACTCAACTGAAGACCCAGAAACGAAAACAATTCTAAGCAGCACGGAGGGAAAAAAATTTGAAACGGAGACTAACTGATCTAGGGGCAACATAATACAGAACGCTGCATGGACATTCAGTCTTTTTCTTGAGCCACCAAAGAACAGATTGTTGACATAATCCCTCAATATTACAGTCCTTATTTTCTATAAAACAGACTACTGGAATCTGGAAAATAACAGTGATACTTTATCACAATCTTTAGAACTCATTCAAGTTTCCTTCCTTGTTTCAATAACAAATGAATGTCCTTTATAGGAGAAAAGTTCAGTTCCTAAATTACTCTTTGCACACTGTAGTCTGAATCATTTACTCTTTCAGTCTTTCAGAAATAATTTCTCAGGCTTTCCCTGAGGTTTATTAACTGGATACTTTACAAGATCACAGATGGCCTTCCAAACAGGCACATATGACTGTACTGCATCTGACACACTAGGTTCAGGGTGTTTCTTTCACGGAAAAAAAAAAAAACCATAAAGAGATGCTGTGTTCTCAATACATTTTATCTCATCACTTTTACCACCTGATGGAAGTGCAACCTGCTGATATTCCTCACGACAGTTACTGTTTTCTTTTCATAACTATTAAGTATTTTGTGAGGATATTCCTTGAAACTACATCAATAGTAGGCTCATCAAACTGTCCATTTGTTTTTCTATTATCTATTTGTAACAGTACAGACTCAGATTTCTCAATGATAAATAGTTATAATCTATTACTGTAATTATTTTGATATTCAGAGTGTGTTGAACATGGCCAGTGGTTGCTCCCGCAAGCTGATCAGTGTCCTTTTGATGTGTTCTCATTAATCCTGAGTATCTTTTCTTGCTTTCCAACATAAAATGTTCCAGGGTCATCTTTTACTTTCCCCACTTCAATGCTGAGTAAGCCATTTCTCTATTTCAGTGAAGAATAGTATCTGAAGTCATTTATAGACTGCAGGTATGATCATGCTATTGAGGTGTTGCTATTTTTCAGGCCATATTAATAGACAAACCTAGGAGAAATATTTACGCATGCATGTTGAAATCCGTAAGCTCACATCAGTACCTCCAATCCCAGCAAAATCAAAGTATCTATTCTAATTGTTCTTCCTTTCCAAATGTGAACTTTTTCTTACAGCAAAAATGCTTTATTTCTGTTATCCCTAATTTACTTAATTATTTGATCACTTCCCTATGTGTAACTAACCAAATATCACTATCACATCCTAACCTAATCTCACCCCATGTGGGAGTCCCCTCACTCTTCTCTGAACCCCATATTATGCCCTCCTGGGCAGGATACTCCTCTCACCTCATTTATGCTGATTTCTGATACCAAACAGCCCTGCTGTGTCTATGATAGTCTCTCAAATCAGCCATGGTTCTGACATCTTGTATCTGAACCACCCCTTTCCTCCCGACACAGACACCTTTCTCAGGCTCGGAATCACATACAAAAGTACCTCTCCAAAATAATTTGGTTTTCCACAATCATGCCAAGTTGCCCTCCTCAAGGAGACCCTTCCTCCAGTCAGTCCAAGGCACGCACCCCACGTTCACGCGGCTCCAGCTGAAGCCTATGACGGACAAGCATGCTCCCCTCCTGTGTGCTACTTACTCTCTGGACCCTGCATGGAGCCAAAGACCCTGCACCAGGACCTCCTCAGGTCCACCACGCACACACTCCCATTCACACGATGCCTAATTTGTTCTGTACTACTGTAAGGCTAATTTAAGAAAACTGTTCAGGAAATGGAAAGAAAAAGAATCCAGACTAGTTCCTGGCTTAGCAGCAGGAGCAAGGGGAACAGCACCCAAACGTATGGTGAGGAAACCATCACCTGTGCTACCACGCCGTCGACGTAGTAACCTGCATGACCCTGTGTGACGGCTGCCTCACGTACTCTCCCCTTTGGACACACACATCCTTAAGTCACTAATATCTGTCCATACTCTCCTCTGAGAATAATTAACTATTACAGCTAATGCCAAACTCTCCCTTGATAAGCACCTCCTACTCCATATTCTCTTCTCTTCCCATATACATATTAATACGTGTATCAACAGAAAACATAGAGGTTTTTTCCTTTGATGGTAGGAATTGTACACAGGTCTTGAACAGAAATACTTGATTTTAATATGCACACTATAAAGCTATATGTATAATTTTAAACTATGCTCTTTCAATTCGTCATTAAAACTCATATAGATCCAATTATTGCTATCAGGTGCTGCTTGTTTTCTATTTACCTACTGACAGATACTTAGATTATTTCTAAATTTCACTACTACACACAATGCAGCAACAGGAATCCTGTGTTTCCTCGGACTTATTACACTTTTTCTGCACAGAAGAGAAGAATTTCTGGGGCATAAGGTACATACATTTTTATTTTTACTAAATATTGTCAAACAAATTTTCATAGTTGTAAAAATTTACACTCTCACTCAGTCTGTTTTCTCACATCCTTTTAACACTTTGTTGTCAAACTTGTATGAAGCAATTGTACTTTTACAATGTAACTGAAGACTCCCTGATTACAGCTTTACAATATTTCATGCTAACTGAACATTTTAATTTCCTGTTCTATGAACAGTCTGTATCAATATGCCTTAGTCTTTGTCTTTATTTTACTGAGTTGTTAGGTTTTTCTCGTAGTGATGTGCAGTATAAATGTATGTATGTGGGGCTGGAGGAATGGCTCAGTGGCTAAAGCACTTGCCTAGCAAATGCTAAGTCAAGCGCTAAGTACCCAAGTTTGATTCCCCAGCACCACATAAGCTGGGTGTAGGGGCGCATGCCTGTAATCCTAGCACTCGGGAGGATGAGGCAGGAGGACTGCTGTGAGTCCAAGGCCAGCATGGGCTCCATAATGAGTTCAGGACCAGCCTGGACTACAGAGTGAGACCCTGTCTCAAAAAAAAAAAAAAAAAAAAAAAAAAAAAAAAAAAAAAAAAAAAAAAAAAAAAAAAAAAAAAAAAAAAAAAAAAAAAGAAAAGAAAGAAAAGAAAAGAAAAGAAAAATTTTAAAAAAGAAAAAAAAAAAGGATATATGAGCATTTGGCTATATGCAACAAAATTTTTGCCTGTATTTTTCCCAAAATGTTTCCAGTCTAATTATTCATTTTTTCTTTGATAGTTTTTACTTTCTACATCTTATTTTAGAGAAACCATCCTTATATTATAAAGGTATTTTCCCTCATCATCTAAAAAGTGATTGTAAAAAATAGGTCTTCACCTGGAATTTGTTTTATTAATGAAATAAGGTATATTTTCCACAGAAATAGCTAACTTACTCAATGATTTTGACTTGCCTGTCTTCCCCTCAAACGACAAGACTCTCATGGCTTACTGCATCTGCGCACGCACACAGCTGGCCTGTCTCTGCACTCTCCACTATTCTACTGGGAACTGAATCTAGGACCTTTACACCGAGCCACATTCTCCACCTTTACTCCCACACTCCTTTTTTGAGACGGAGTGGTGGTAAGTTGCTCTGTTGCCCAGGCTGAGCTTGATCTTCCGGTGTCAACTCCCAGAATACTGGATTATACGTATGCACCAGCATGACTGGTTTAGCTCAGTATATGCTAGTATCGGGTAGGGCAGGACTTTGAAACTAATTTTTTTTCTTAACAAATTCTTCTAAAGTAGTCCTGGTCCTTGATAACTGTTAGAATCAGTTTTTCATATTCTTCATAAACAAAGAAAATCTGCTAGAATTTTAACTGGAATAGTAATCTAAAAACTAAAGAGAGAACTGACAGTTTTATAACCAAGTCCTCCCACTGATGAAGAAAGTACGTCTGCCCATTCCTTTGGCTCTCCTGCAGTCGCATTCTTTACTGAAAAATAAATACTAATCTTATTTAAGTCTATTCAGTTAAATAATCATTTTCTGTATTTAGGTAATAACTTGTTCATGTATTTTCCACAAAATTCTCATATTCGAATTATGCCTATATGCCCAGTAGTTTTTGCCACTGAAGTATAAGGAACAAAATACTTGCTAACAAGATATTGCTGATATAAGAATATGACTGATTTTTGCATAAGACTCTTATCTTTAACAACCATGTTAAATTTTTATATATGTTTTTTGAGACAGGGTCTCTCTCTGGTCGTGAACTCACTAGGTATCCCTGTCTAGCTTGGATTCACAGCAATCCTGCTTCAGGCGCCTGAAGGGTGGGATTACAGACATGCACCACCACGTCCAGCTTTATGTGGAGCTAGGAATCCAATTCAGGGCTTGTGCTTGCTGGCATGTCCTCCACCTGCTCAGCCATTTCTCCAGCCCCAAACTTTCATATTCTAATAGGTTGTCTGTTGGTGCTATTAAAGGTCCTCTTGAATATAACTTGAATTTTTTTCTATATTGATAACTATCTCAGCACCATTTTGTCTACTCCTATGAATTTAAAACCTTTTTTGTATTACCATTGTCTATCACTTTCTAAATTTTACTAATTTAGGCCTTTCTCTTTTGTTCTTTCATTTTTTAATTATCTTGATTAGTATCTTAATTACTTTCTTGTAGCTGAGACACAATACTTGACATCCACAACATCAGGGAGAAAAGATTTATTTTAGCTCACAGTTTCAGAAGGTCACAGCCTGTTCACAGGTAGGCAGCTAGGAAATGGAGCTGGGGCCAGAGTCAAAGAAATAGTCCCTCAGAGACATGGCAGAACAGACACAAGTCTGGGAGGAAGGGCAGAACAGCACACACACCTCCAAATCAAGCCCCAAGCACCTGCCCCTTCCAGCCATGCCCCACCTCCCAACAGTGCACAGTATCCACAGATACCTGAGACTTCTCGGGGATGCTCCACATTCAAACTACAAGGCAGACACATATATTTTCCTATGAATTTTAGGGTACTTACAAAATTCTATGAAAAAAACCCTAAGAATTTACTGAGATTTTGATAATACTATTTTACTAAAAACTGACATTTTATTGCCATCAATAAAATTTCACATCTTCCCACAAAGGTCTTACACATTTATGTTTTTTTCCTTAGGTTTGGTCACTTCAAGCCTCAGGAAAAAAATTGATTTTTCTTTTTTTTTTTTCTCCTGTTACCCTGTCTAGGTGGTCACTAGTGCATTGGCAGGAAAATGGCAAAGTTTTTGTATGCTGAACCTATTAATCACCATTCAAAATCTTGTTTTCAGTTCTGTTTCTTTTCTGGGCCATGTGAGGGAAACCACACCATCAACACATGAGTCTACCTCTTCCACTCTGGGTCTCACATCTATTTCTTTTCTTCATGCAAGAGCAAACAACAGTGCAAGTAACATATATCCCTCATTCTGTTGTTCTCAAATTTAAGGGGACCACATTTACTATTTTATTATTAATGCATGGCATTTAATATACTCTCTGATGACTGTCCTCTTATGGTTTGGATCTTAGATGTTCTGAAAGGCCTATGTGTAAGTGTTAGTCCCCAGCTTGGTGCTGTTGGGAGATGTAAGGTATTTTAAAGGGCGGTACCTAGTAGTCTCAGGTCCCCGGGGAATGGTGCTGGAAGGCGTGAGTAGATATTGGTCCCTCTTCTTCCTCTCTTTTTGTCTCCCAGCTGCCAAAAGGTGAGCAGCTTGCTCCACTCTGCATTCCCTGCCATGATATTCTGTCTCCCCAGAGGAGCAAATACAATCTATCAACCAGACTGCTTTCTTCCATCTGAATGGGTGCTACATTTTACTTAGTTTTTCCTACTTCTAGCTCCCATGCGATCTTCCTTCTCAAATGTTCCAATGTAGAGTAATACCACACACCATTCTAACAATCATCTCAAAATGCTAGAGTACACATTCTCAAATGCAACCCATGAAATAACATTTCCCTTTTTGTACATAATTACCTAACAGCTCTTTTAATATTTAACTACTTAGACTCTCATTTTCTCACAAGACTCTAAGTTCTTTGACAGAGGAAACATCTTACTTAATCATCACACTTTCATTATGAAAAGTAAGCATATTCCCTAATGCAAATATTGTCTGAATAAGTAAGAGTAAATTAACACAGTATTTTAAAAATTGTTATTTCTAATGAGAGTTTTGAGATTACATTTTCCAAGCACCTGGCAGCCCAGAATAGATCTTCCCTTTTCCAAGGTTTCTGACTCACACTGGCTGAATAACAGAGACTTAAACTACAGCTTGGGCTTTACTTAACAAGAATATGAGTAAGTCGCGCTACACTTGATCTGCGACTTACTTACGCTTACTCCAAGGGAAATAATGAATACAGTCAACCCAAAGCAAATCACAACAGAAAAGTGGGTCTCCGAAATAAAAGCACCAACCAGAACTAGTTACTTAGGAAAACAATGAGATTGTATCACAGATAGCAAATCATACGTCATGACAAAGAGAACCAGCAGCATTGTCTGGAAGCCCAGGTTAAAAATTCATCTAATTCATTGTTTGATGCAATAAACTCATATATTTTTAGCCAGTGAGTTAGATACTCATTGACTACCTAAAATATTGGCCATATTACTTAATGTATAAACACTTGGTCCAACAAATCATCAGGGAGAAAAGTCTATCTGTAACTGGTAGATAAAGTCAGAACAATCCTATTAACAGAACTGTTAGGTGTACCTACAGTTTCACTTGCAATCACAAACATTCAGCACACTTTAGATCTCCAGCCTTCTTCCATTTTATTTTAATTTGAAGCTTCCTATGTACTCTCCCCCCTGACTGTTTTTATTCACACAGTGAAAACATTTACATGTACAAAATACTTAGGTTTCACTATAAATCAGAAATCAAACTCCAAGCTCATAATTTACTGAGAACCTCAGAGCTCTTTTCCATTACTGTCTTAGGCTCTTCCATTAAAAGATCATTTAAGAGAACAAAGACTGACAGATCTCAGAAACATTAATTATCTACAAAATCCAAGTGTATAATACATCACCATTTTACTGTATTGTTTCAACACGTTCCCAATTCTGTTTTCATATTGAGAGATCAAAATTAACCCTTCTCTCCCTACTGCTCTCTCAATCTCTCCCTCTTTCTTTTTTGTCCTGCCAAGGATTAAAGTATCTAGGCACTTGAAGCCCCCAGTTTGTTTCTCATCTACCTTGAATCTAGCTGAATGTTACTTTAACATGAAAACAGAACTGCAAAGTCCCTACTTGTTTAGAATCGTTGGATTTGAAAGTCACAGTCTGAATGTCATAAAAAAAATTTCCTGGATGCAGCGGACAAGATGATCAGAAAGCATTCTAGGCATGAATCTAGAAAGTAATCAACTTCCAATATACAAGGCTCAGCTTTCTCATTTGAAGCATCTTTAATCTGAGTAAAGGTCACAATGACATTTGTTAGATCACAGAAAATAAGTCCTTTCACCTCAAATATGTGATTTATTTATGAGTGAAAAACCGTCCAGTGTAAATGCCCATAAAGTTCTAAGATCTATGGCTATGAAAAAAAACCTGGAATGATGAAGAATGAATTTACAGAAAATTATGCAAATAAAAATAATTAGTAACTTCAGAAAAAATACCTAGCTTTGCAGTAAGCATTTTAGAGTTATAATAATGTAGAAACTGAGTACTGACTTAATTAAACTTACGATATTAAGTAGGATAAGGACAAGGTAAAGAGAAACAAAGAGAAAGGCATAAAACTACTATCATGACATAGAATTAAGTTCATTTAATGTAGCAATTTGATATAGTCTTAAGTTCATTTATTGTAGCAGTTAACTTATTCAGTCTTTGAAAACTAACTGATGTAAAAACCTTTTGAATATACAAACATGTACTCAGCTAAGGCAACTGAAATTTAACTTTTCTTTCTCATATTTACTAGCTTTATGAATTACATGGTTGTAGCTCTTTTCTTATGTGGACTGGTGGATGAGGCCAGGTTTAAGAATCTCAACAAAGGTATAGCAAAATATAGGAAAAAAAGGAACTTTTAGCAAACATCCCAATAAAAGGATGTGCTGGACTCAGGGGAAGAGGCATCAAGATTTGACCACTACAGCCCACTCAAGGGGTAGAAAGCTGAGCTAAAGAGTGGTGATTTGAGTGAAATGATTCAGACGCAGAAGATTAAATATGTTAAGTATTACATGGTTTCTCTGACTTGGGAAACCCAGAATACAGGAATTCTACAGAATCACACGGTGTGATAGTGGGAGTTGGGGGGGTAGGGGTGGGGGAGAGCCAAAGAATGGGAAAGAATTGTAAAGTTGATGTGATATATCTTATGCACAAAATACTCAAGTTCATTGTAAACATTATGTATTGTAAATTAATAAAAATAGTGTGTGGGGGGAACTCCTATCTACCACTACCAGGAAGTCAACTGACAATGTGTAAAAAGGATAATCAATAAATACCAGAGTAGGCATATTATCATAATGTATGTGATTAAGAAATAAAAATGATGCACAAAAAATAATTTTTTACTCTGGGCAAGGGAAGTGAGATGCAAGGGGAGTGTACAGGATTGCTGGTTTTCTCTATAAATCTTTCAGTTATAATTAATCCTTTTTAAGGATGCATACTTTTTAAAAAATTTAGAAAGCATCCACAAAATTTTTTTGCTCTATGAAGACTGCCCATTTTATTCCCTACTTCTTTAGAAAATATTAGTATCATGTCTGACTGTTGCTTAACTGAAATGTTTTTAATAAAGCTAACACTTAGGACTTAATGCCAGGGATTCCGAATCCTAAGATATTGAGGAGACTAAACATGAATTAAATTTGAGAATTTAAAAAACAAGATAAAAAATTATCCTGTAAAAAGAGTAAACCTTACTCCCACTGTTGTATTTTAATGTGTTTAAAGGTATGTATGTAATAAAAATCTCATTATAGTAATTTAAACAAACTGGATATAGTACGACTCCAGAATTCTCTAAAAAGAAACTGCAGTCTAGCAGGTATTCTAAATATTCTGCTCTTCACTTTAATACTTAAAATGCTAGACAAAAATTCAATCGGAATAGGTACTCTCAGTTAACGAAAACTTGTATAAGCCTTTTTGGAAGTATACCTTTTATCCTTATGAAATTATTGTTGAAAAGAAATTTTTCTAAAATAAAAATGAGCTATTAAGTGATACATATGTAACATGTGGAGTGAACAAATACATTTCAAACATACTCATCTATTTCCAAGGCAATACAATCTTAAATCAACCATCTCTTCTTATAAGAGGAAAACGGCAAATGTTTTGGTGGCAAATAGCCTAGAAAGAGAGCTCAAATTTTTCCAATCCGAAGTTAGATGCAATATGGCAGTATGACAGCCTCAAGCAATTTCACATTTATAAATGACCTACTTATGACAAACTGCATTATTTTCAATTAAATAATAAATAGGTGATAGCATTATTTACCAACGTGTACATACATTTTTATTAGGCTAAAAATGAAGAAAAAGTTAACAATTTTTCAATAGGAGCATTTCTAGGTTCAGTAGGTTTCTAGGTTCAGTCCTTGCACAATTAAGCATTATGTCTTTACTTATTCATTGACTAATATCTATGAGAAACAGAAACCTGATCATTTTAATGGCTTTCTGTTCTTTCATCCAGACTATAAAACTGCTACGTGTCCTCTTGGACCATCTGTTCAGTTTTGGTGCTTAAAAGATGCCGGTTATGTACCATCAGGGCTTCTGAGGCATGTGTTCATGATCTATCTGATCATGCCACTGTCATTTAAAACTGCTGTACAGAATGTTTTTACTCTTTGAGATATTTCAGTTATAACTATGCAGTATTTACATATCACTATGACACATCTGCAATAGAGAATTTACAGGCCTAACTTAAAATGTGTATAAACCATGTGTACTTTATGAAAGTAATCAGCTAGGTAAATATCACCATTAAGAACTAACCAAATATTAAACTACCTTATCTGAGTATAATCAGACATGGGTTTTCTTCAACATATCCCTTCAACTTAATTTTTTCTTTTTCTCACCTTTTTAAAAAATCAATCACTGTGCATGACAACAAACACTAAGACTGGAGATCAATGTAACCTTTCAAATATCTTCAGTGTATTTTCACATACATTAACTACAATGATATTGACAATGACTAAACATTCTTAAAGAGGTACGTAATAAATATTACCACATAGAGACTACAGACACAGCTCCCTTGAAGTATTTATTCTCATAAGTTTAGACAGTCATCTTTTCAAAAGCGGAAGGAAGATCTAAGACATGCTCTAGTTAGCCCAAGACCGAGCTGGCCACCTGGCTACTCCAACATGAGAGGTAGCGATGTAAGGAACACTCTAACCTAAAAATTGCGACATTGACAGAAAACCATGAAGGCCTGATACTACAGATGCTCCCACCTTTCTTATCTAGGCTGGACACAACAGCGCAGGAAGACCGTCCCATTACTTCTTACAAAATACGCCAACGCGAGTCCTTTAAGTATTGAAAAGCTAGCAGCTTTCTAACGTAACTTGAGAATCCCAATTCTTAAAAATTATTGAGGACCTTCCAAAAATGTTTCCGTTTATGTGGGTTTCGTTTGCACACGTGCACCAAACGAAACCCACATAAACGGAAATGTAATAAATATTGCCAAGACACCAAGCTCATGTTTTCTGTAATTCTAATTTATCACAGACAACAAATAAAATTATTTTCCTTGAGGTCATAAGCTCACTTTGAACAATTTCTGAGAGACTGTCTGCTCAACATTCAAGTCTGAATAACCAGCTTGTCAGTTGTTATCTCAATTAAAAATTGCATTCCAAAGAACAGAGATGTGCTCAGCTTGCAACTCAAAAAAATGTGATTTTGCTCTGAGATAATGATATGTCATTAAGCAAGAGAAATGCTTCATATACAGTTCCCATTTAGTCCCACAGAACGTCAGAAACACAGTACAGACCGACAGATCAATTGATGGATTCCCCTAAGGGTCAACAAAGTAACTTCTACTGCTTTGAGGATGTTTTTAAACAAAACTCCTATTATTTTTACTATTTTTTAAATATAAGTGCATAACATGAAGAATAATTTAACAGCCGCCAGTACCACCCGGTACAGCTCCTGGATCATAAGGTGTCAGCAGTTTTACCCACCTTTGCTTTTGAACACCAGTTTTACTCCACCAGTGCTTTTGTAACATCAGCCCCCCCCAAAAATGACGTCAGTATTAATATGAACATAATTCTGACTTGACAACATTCAAAGACTCCCTAGAATGGCAGGTGTGCTGATCTCATGCTGAGACTAGGCGGAGCTATTCCTATTATTTGTGTGAATACCTAAGGATTTAGTATATGCTAATCAGTGCCTTCATACAGTAATAAAATACTGATTTACATGGTGGCTAAATACATTACCAATGACTGAAATGAAAGAAGACTGTTCTCAGGCAGGAATGGTCTGTAAAGGAACATTTACCCACTGTTCTTAAACCCAACGTCAGGGTCACAGAAGTTTGTTTTAATTTGTTATAATCAATATTCTCGGACAGTATCTGTTCCAGACCCAGTCATTCCTAGAGACTCAAGAAACTCAAAAGTGGGTTGATGGTAGCTAAGTATTTCTCATCACGACACAACTACCCTGGCTTTCATTCCCATACTAACTCAAAGTTAGAAGTCTTAACTTGAACTTAGGTATTTTAATATTCACTCAATTAATTATTGGTAATTAATTACTATCATTTTGAGAAACAATACAGCTCTCCAAAATTAAAAAAAACTTAAGTAACATATTTCAAAGTATAACCCCGTCTAATTAATGAACTAAAGTAAGTGTATAATAACAGAAACTTACGAAGTTTTTCAATTTCTCAAGAAATCTTACGTACCATATATTTCTATAATATTAAAAAACAAAGCAAGGCATAGTGGTGCATGCCTATAATTTCATCATTCTGGGAGGCTGAGGTAAGAGAAATGCAAGTTCTTCCAGTCTGGGCACTTTACCAAGACTCTACCTAAAAATTAAAAAAAAAAACAAAACAACTTTTTTTAAAGGGTGGGGTATGTAATTCAGTGGAGAGGCTCTGGGTTCAAGGCCAAAAAGAAGAAGAAAAAGAAGAAAAAGTACCCACACAGGACAACTCCAACATTATAAATTCTTACTTAAGTATAACAAAATTAATCTGTCTTTGTCTGTGTACCAGAAAAGGGCGCTAGCTGCCCCACAATACTATCAATTAAAAAAAGCAAGGTACCAGAGTATCTATTACAAAGTACTTCTACAGACAAACATGAAAGAAAAATATTTTTAAAAGGTAAAACAGAAAAAAGGTCACATATACAAATAAGTAGATTATTGAAAAAGATGTAATTTACTAAAAAGTGTGTTAAGAGAGAAATGTACACATTTTAGAAAAAAAGAGATAGCTTATACAGAAATTAAGAAGCCTGCAGTGTGGGCTACAAATAACCCAAAAGAAGTAAGCTGCCTTGAGATTTCCAATTTAATAAAATGGGTCACTAGTTCTTAAAAGACAAAAGGAATAAAATGACCTATAATTTTAAGAACACTTCCAAAGTAGTACTTTGAATAGCAAAACTGATGGATAATAAAATGCTCAAAAGAAAAAATTCCATTAAGTACTGGACTTGAACAAGATTTTTTCCATTAACTATTAAAAGAGATTTCTCCACTTAGAATTTTTAAAAATGCAAACAGAAAAATACAAGAGCTCTGCAAAAACATAAATAAATAGAGTTTTCTTCCAGAAAACAACTGAACAGTAAGTTACACTTAGAGAATATGTAAAACAGAGTAATTATGCAAGTACTCACAATACTAAAAAGGCTTATTTTAGATAGTAAGATCCTAACTTGGGAAAACTACTTTTAATCTTTTCTATTAGCATAGATTAAAACCCAAAACCTCAGTATTACAAGTATGACCAAATAATCACTAATTCTTACAACTGAGTAATTAATATGCAAATTAATTTCCAGAAAATTAAGTCTCCCAAATAAGTTATATCTTATAAATGCATACTTCCAAGCATTCCAACAGCCCAAATGAACTGTTATAATATATCCTTAAAACTATTGCTAAATTTGAAAGCAAATTATGAATTTCTAACATTAATGAGAATTTAATTAAGAGTACAAATAGAAAGCTACCGTATTCTGTTTACACAAAATTAGGTACTATCACAACACACTGCTGTTCTATTTATTTTTATGGTTTTACTGGCAATGAAAAAGAAATGGTATTTTATATAAAATTAAATATCCAAACATCATATTTTTCTTATCAGTACATATTTCAAATTACATCTGACTGCTCAGCTTTAACCTTAGCATCGAACTTTCATTCTTCCCATTTTTTACACACTATACATATAAATTTCTTTTTTTCTGGTGGTGGCAGCAATGGAAACCAAATTCTCCTACATGCTGGGCAACAAGCCACCACCGAGTCACACAGTTGTGTCAGGCAACACCTCACCACCGAGTCACATCATCATGCCGGGCCAACTCCCCACCACCGAGTCACACCTCCATGCCGGGCAACATCCCACCACCGACTCACACCACCGTGCTGGGCAACACGAGTCACATGGTCATGTCAGCCAACTCCCCACCCCCGAGTCACACTGCCAGCCTCTTGTTAGGCTCTATTTTGAGATAAAACATCACCATGCTCCCCAGGCTGGGCTGGGACTCACAGTCCTCCTGCCTTGGCTTCCCAACAGGCTGGGATGAAAGGTATGCATCTCTATGCCAGATTTATATCTAGAAACCTGTCAATTCTTTCGTAATAGTTGTTGAATTTGCTCTTTTTTCCAATTACGTAGCCTGAGATTTCATCACCATAAGCACTGGGGTCATCAATCACTCCCCACCATCTTCCTTACTCTCCCCTGCCTACTACTCCCTGCCTCCAATTTCAGTCGTACAACTTCACTGATGTATTCTTGGTACTTCTAAGAGTAACTCGGAGTTTATGCACACTACCTACCAGATGAACAAATTGATGCTATACTCAATGTATTTTTGTAAATTAAGACTGAAGGATTTTCCTAAAATACTTTAATCTGATAAGGAAATTTATTGCTGCCACATACTATATGCAGTGGTATACCACTCCCCAACATGGATGCTCTGCTGCAGCTAGTCTCGTCATTTCCTCAATCATACATATGCTTTTTCCTCAAGCTGTGTGACTAGCTAGCGTCTCTCCTTACCTGACCCCAGTCACCTTTCAAAGTATGAATCAAATCTAATTCCCTATCCATACAGAGGCCCATGATATACATACTTGAGGCCAAACCTAACTTATAAACATCAGAGCTCCCCAAAGCTCCCTAATCTACTCCCATTAACTGAATATACTCTCTCTCTCTCTGCCCCCTCCCTTTTTCTCTGCTTTCTCCCTCTCTCAAAATAAAACCCACACAAATTAAAGAAAAAAAATCCAAGCCAGTATCAGAGACCTGTTCTCACTTATATGCTGGGAACTCAATATAAATTCACTTGTCTTAGGATATACATTTGATACGTAACACAAATACTTTTTAAAAAAATGAGTTACTAAAGGATTCAAGTTATTATATGTGTATTCCATTTTGAAAGGAAAAATACAGTATAATTCATTTGTAAAGATTTTAAACGGAGTTAGAAAAATACTAAGTTAACTTCAAATGTGAGAAAACTCAACAACCATTTTCCGTGAACATTCTTAATTAAGTGGGACTTTACTATAGTTTACCCTTGACTAACATTAGAGACAGTATGGAATATTCAAACATAAAATATAAAGTAAGGAAATTTTGGTTAGGAGGCATTAGTATATTGTCTCCATTGGCTTTTATCCATAACTTACTCTTCATCTTTTTGTCCATCCTACCTTAATCAATGCCTAGGACCTACCATCTTAAAACTAGATCAATTTCTTTGTTCCTTCCTCACCACCAGAGAAAGGAGACCACTATGCTATCAATATTCCTAATGCGAATTTCAATTTCTTTTTCTAGTCTTTACTAGGAAACTAAGTAACCATAAGAATATACTACATAATCTTTTTTTCTGAAGAACAACTAAGGTATTTAAGTTTTTATTTAAGGTATTTATTTTTATTTTAATGTAAGGACTGTATGTAAATAGAAAGTCATAAATTACCAGTTTCATTCCTTCCACTATTAAATTATTTAGTTATAACACTGTTAAAATTAGCTATTTCCCCACTTTTTATTTTTGAATACTCTTATCTCTAGTGTTAGTCAAAAGATAATAGCTTCATAGGGCATGACAGGAATACCTTCTCAAATTCAGTTGCATTAACTCTAGTCTATTTTATCCATTCATTAACAAAGGTGTCTCCTGGGCCCTAATCACTGGGCCCAACTGCAACCTCCACAATTTCAAATTCTGCAAGTCTCCACATCAGAGTCTTTCCACACTTTTGCTTCTTTTCTTCTAAAACTATTCTTTCCCACACCTCCGCCCAACACACCTACTGGGGACTGAACCCTTGACACTGAGATACTTATTTTTTTATTTTGAGACAGATTCTTACTAAGTTGCTCAAGCTGGGCTTGAACTTGCAGTACTCCAGTACTCCTGCCTCAGCTGGGGTACTGGTGATCGAGCCCAGGGCATTCACACTGAACTACATCTGCAGCTCATTTTTTATTTTGGATTTTGAGACAAGGTCTCATTATGTCCTTAGAAACTACCCAAACTGGGCTGCAACTTGTAATTTTCCTGCCTCAGAATCCCAGAGTGCTGCGATTACAGGCCTGTGCCACCAGGCCTGGCTTGCTTTCTTCACTCTTAGGGCAACAACTCATCCACTAGCTGCCTCCTGCTCTCTTCCTCACCTTAAAAGTCCCGATACTGACTAAAGAGTTCATTCTCTTAGAATCTCTCCTATCCCACATTTATCAACTTCCAATTCTGAATAAATTCTAGAGATGGTTTTATCAGTTTCTAAGCAGTTAACAATTACTGGTTACCCAGCAATGGTGACTGGCTCTTCTATTTATGGGAGGTTTCCATTTCAAGTAAGCCACCAACCCGGAATGACTCTTCTTGTATTCATCTTTAACTTCCTCTGTGATTTCCTCCAGAAGACATGCACAGTTTTTCCACCTTCTTCAAACCTCCTAAGTCCATCACTTTTATTCACACCTTCATGCCTCCTTTATGTTTCTTGTCTAAAGTGTCTTTCATTCCTGCCACCACCATGTGCTATTTCTGTTCACAGATAACTCCTAATGTTCATATCCAGCTCAAATATTATCTCCTCCAAGCAGTCCTTCCTCCCAAGTAAATCACTTCTCTCTGCCAACATTGTGTTAGGACTGTAATTCTACTACGTAGCACAGATACAGTGTAATACGATTGATAATATGCTCCTCTTTACAGGTGCTCAAAGCATTATATCTCAGCACCTCCCAGACAGTCCGTTATACCTTAAGCATTCAGAAACTGTCCACTGAACAGAATGATCTTGAAATAAACCATCCCTTCATCATTCTCGCTAAATACCGTATTTACATCCTCACAAAAGAGGTCTCGGCTCAAGAGCTAACATTGAACACTTACTATGTTATGCATTGTACAAAAATTATCCTATTTGAGTCCATAATAACCTTGTGATCTTTTTATCCCCTGTTTATAAATCAGGAGATTGAGAAGTGACTTAATAAACATCAGACCAAGCTATATATGAAGAGAGAGGTGACATGAAGACCAATCATAAAACTAAGCTGTGAGAAATCATGACTTTTTTCAGGAGATCTTAAAGAGGTAGGCAGGGGCAGCCACGAATAAAGACAGCAAGCATCACACAGTATACAGTGGTTAAGAAAAGAAAACTCTAGATGCTGCCCCTGCCTTAGTGGAGATTATGTTCAATGCTGCCTGCCTCAGAACACAACATTAACTCCTACTTTACAAATACAGGAAGTGAAATTCGGAGATATTAAGTACATACATTAATAAGTACCAAAGCTAGAAATGAAACCAAGAAAGCCCAAATTCACTGCACTTTATCATACACCTCTCTATTATTCATTCACTTGATAGAGGCATATCAAGAACTTTCTGTACGTTAGTGTGTGTGCGCCAGGAGCACAGAGATGAAAGACATAGTTCCTGGTTCCAAGAAATTCATAGCTACTCAGCAGAGTCAGGTAAGTCAAGAATCACAACAGAGTAACGAACCATTGTAAAGATTAGAAAAACATGATAAAATATACATTCCAGAAAGTTTCGTCATAGAGGAAACAGAACCTAAAGACTCAGATGCAAGCCCAAAGGTAAGAATACCAGTCAGGGACGACTGCTTTATCCCAAGACTGAGGGATGTATCTGAGAAATACTGGAGGTAAATGGCAGAACTGGGCAGTAAGATAGCAACTCTGAGCCTGTAATCCTAGTACTTAGGAGACAGAAGCAGGAGAAGGGAGTTTGAGGCTACTTGGGCTACAAAGTAAGCTCAAGGCCTGACTGACTACACAGACTGTCACAAATGAAAAAAAAAAAAAAAAAAAACATTGCAACTCTGACTACAAAGCCCAGTGAGAAAAGTTGAGAAGAACCATACCAAAATTCAGGGTCAATTCCATATCTGGTAAGTGTTTATGATTGTCTAAAGATGTTCCCAGCACTTTCATATATTCAGAATGAGGCCTCTGGAAGGTGACTAGATCACGGAGACACTACACAGGTCAGTAAACTGGTCCCTGGGTTACTCCACAGCTGTGGATTCCGAGGAGGCGGGACCCAGGCCCGCAGCTTGCCTTTGGAGAGCGCGTTTCCTTCTGCGGCTCCTCCCTTCTCCCTGCCTGCAGGCTGCCCTGGGGTAAGCGGCTCTCCTCTGCCCCGCCCTGCTGTCATGCTGTTTCTGCCTTGCAGCCAGGTGAGGACAGAAGGAAGCTACACAACCATGACCAAACTAAACCCTTCCTGAATGTAGTGATGTTGAGGATTTTGCCCCAGAGAAAGGAAAGCTAATGTAGACAGCTTGTACGTTTTATATGTCATTTTACATTTTTTATAGTTATAACATTAGCCCAAGCTACTTTCAAAATCTTAAGATTTTTATAAGATAAAGGAACAATTCTCAGTCAACTGCCTCTATTAAATAAATGGCTTATTTAAATACACTCTATAAAGCTGAGCACCACAAGTTTCAGGGCTTTAATTAAAAATAAATTTTCAGGATGAGGATGTAGCTTAGTGACAGAGTACTTGCCTAGAACATACTAGTGTGGTTCAATCTTCACCAACACATAAATACAATAAAATGAGATTTTCATAGTACCTGACTTTTAAATTTCCTTCAGATTCAAGAATCTAAAAAAGAAAAGCGGTAACAAGTATATCACAACTAGATGTGCCAAATATAAATCTCTATAGCTAATCAGGTTCAACCACAAAAGATACTTTCAAATATTATTCTGATACTATTAACAATTTTCTCAGTATTTAAACCCCTAACAGCTGGAGGAATAGCTCAGCAGTTAAAGTGCCTCCCTGGCAAGCTCAAGGCCCTGAGTTCTATTCCTCAGCACCACATTAAAAAGCTGGATGTGGTGGCACAAACCTGTAATCCCTGCTCTCGGGAGGCTGAGGCAGAAGTACCACTATGAGTCCAAGGCTAGCTCAGGTACATGGTGAGTTCACAACCAGCCTGGGCTACATAGCAAGATCCTCTCTCTAAATAAATGAGCAAACGCCGAGCACCCCTATATTCACTGCTTAGATAATATGGATGACAAACTTTTTAAATTCTGCAATTATGAAATTAACAATAGTATCATAAATTCCTTAAAAACTCACAGCAAATAATATCTGATACTGGTTACAGAACTGAATGACTTCTCAAGAAGAAAATGATTATTTCTGCTTCCCTAACACCAAGCCCCATGACTGATAACACTGAGGGAAAAAAAAGACTTCATTTAATTGAAGTAGGAAAATGCCCTGCAGCATACAGAAGAGTTGGCCTATCATTCCAGATCTCTGAATAGCTTTCCTCCTCTTCCCTTTAGTTAAAGATGACTGGTGCCACATCGCCACCTTTTACCGGGATTCTTTGATTCAAGTTTCAATGAAACTCAAGGTTTACCTCTGCATCCAGTGAATTCCCATCAGTGAACAGACTCCAAAATTCTAAGAATTCTATTCATGAATAAATCAGCAATTTACTATAGAATCTGGGTCTAAAATGGCCACACCAGGGTCGGTAAGTTAATCAATATTTTTATCTGAAATACTTCTGATGAAAAAGTTCCACAGTAAGGCTCATATCATGAAAAAGTTCCACAGTAAGGCTCATATCTGAAAGGAGTCATAAAAGATTACCAGGGCAAAAATGTAATCAAAGTATCTAAACAAATTTCCACTTCTGGCCAAGTTGAAACACCAGGGACTAAATTTACTCTCCTGACTGAAACAACTAGGAAAAAGAAAGGAAGGAAGGAAGGAATGAAGGAAAGAGAGAAGGAAGGAGGGAAGGAGGGAAGAAAATGTGGAACATTCTTCAAGACACTGGACATGAGGCAACAAGGACAGTGCTCCCTGACAGATGGGACACAAAGCTGAGCACGCCCTAGCTTGCTCCACAGAGCGCCCCAGCTTACTGCTTGGGTGTCCAGGCCACAGAGCAGGGAGGAGGAAACCTAGGCAGCACAAGTGTTCTCCCTAGGCAGAGTAGATGGAGCTGAATTTGTAGACCAGCCTTGCAGAGCACACAAGGCAGAGTACCTGACAGGGACAGCAACCTAGAAAGAGCTGCAGGGGATCCACCTCAAGCGTTCAGCTGAGTATTTATCACTACATGTGTGTGCTGTGAAGACATGGATGGAAGCTCCAAAAGATATTAAAAGGAACACTGAACAGTTTCTGCTCCCACTAGCCAGAGTACTAAGAAGGGTTTCACCTGAAAGGTACAACAAACTACCTAATAGCCAGACAAAGCGGTGCCACCTAACAAAAGTTAACGCAAGTCTTGAAAAGATCAAACTGTCTGACCAACATAATTGCAACCCAGAGCAAGGTTTTCTTTATTTAAATACAAAAATATCTAATATGAAATTCTACAAGATACAATTTCAAATGTCTAGCATCAAATAAAAAAATAATCAGGGTTGCAAAAGAAAACAATCCATAACGAGAAAAATCAATCGATCAAAATCAATTCAATAAAATGTCAGAATAGCAGACGTGGACATCAAGTTGGTTATAACAATATTCCCTATGTTTAAAAAGCTACAGAAAAGACAGTATAAAATATAAGCATGGAAGATAACAAATTTCTAGAGATGAGACTATAACGTCTAAAATGAGAAATACATGGGATGGGAAGTAAACATTACAGAAGATTAAAAAATTTACAAACATCATGACAGACTATCCAAAGTGAAACACAGAAAAAAAAAAAAAAACCGAACTGGATTAGACATCAGCTTTAAGACACTGCCAAACAACCTGATATACTAAAAGGAGGAGAGAATGTATGTATATTCATTCTTCTTTCTGTATGTGTATTTTAAGAAAGAATGGCTGAAAAATTCAAACTTTGATTAGAAACTACAAACTCATAGATCCAAGAAGTTCAACAAACTTCAACCACAAGGAACTTGAATATAGTTTCTTTTACAAAGAGCTCTTGTTCATAAATTCTATAACCAAATGTAACCTGGAAATTACTGAGACTAAAGATAACTTTTACATTCATTTTCTAATGATGTTTTTAATACAGAACATGAAATCAGTCATGAGAGTAAAGTATATGACAGAAATAAATTACAAAGATAGCAAGAGAGAGCTTTTAAAATACATCATTTTGTTGCTCTATCATTTGTATTAATCTGATTTTAGCACATTAATTTTTAAAGAAAAGGGTACTTCTCTTTTTTTCCTGAATTTCCTTTTTCTTTAATTTATGTAGGTCATTCACAACAGAATCAGGACACAGAAAAAAAATTTTTAAAGAAACTGAGAGGTGGAACTGAAAACACAGAAGTAGCTTTGAGACTTAGAAACCAAGTAGTCCTCTTCCCCCACCCCCCAAAAAACTTGGCAACCTCTATTTTGGAACACCACTATTTTCAAAATACACATATTATTTTTGAAATACAAAAATATACCTAAAGTGGCAACTAGCTAACGTGTTTGTTTTCAGTATCTCAGCTAACTTCTAGGTCTCAAAAAAATCCTACATATTCTTTAGAAAAATAATCACACACAGAAAAAAGTCACTTAAGTGCAAAGCTAATATGTTTTCCTATTTTTGTGGATATATGATCTTTTAGGATCTGGTACCCAAATTCAAAATTTCCTGTGTGAAAATAAGAAAGCAACATAGGGAAAAAGATCTGCGTAGCCATCAAAACGGGCAGTCTTCTTGTCAAGGGTGTTCCTCAAAATAGTAGTCAGTTTAATTATTCCACCATTTTGCTTACAAACTAGTGGGATATTTCAAAGAGAAAGTAACACCATAAAGCAGGCGTTAAAAATATACCTACGGAGCTTTTTTTTTCCTTTCTAAAAAAACACACGTTTAGATTAATACATACATTTCTTCAGATCTATAAAAATATTTTCAGAAAAAGTATATAGTGTAATACTTCCTTGTATCGACACATACATGAAGAACAGCTAAGCACACAGACTAGAAATCTGGGTCCAAGAAAAGTTAACATAGGAGCAATTATTTACTGAGTTGATTTCTTTTAAACATAGAATTCTAAGCAGAAAAATAATTCCTAGTAAAATACAAAATTGGAACTTTTCATTTTAAAGTTACAGCAGAATATTATTTATTCTTTAATAACAAGTATTTATAAAGCATTTATTTCCCACCTATATAAAAGACATGAATGTCTTTAAATCACAAGCTGTAAACTATGCTTGCAATCACTCTACACAAGGGAAGAAGGCTAAGTACACGTTACTTCAGGTGTTACTTTAATGCTGTCTGATAACATACAATGAAGTACTTAGAATGTATGTGGAACAATAGCTATAACGATAAAAACACAGTATTTTTTATTTCAACGACCCAGCTACAGATACGCTTTTAATACCCAATCCTCTTCCCCATAACATACAATCTTAAATACAAACTCAACACTACAAACATAAAAGACAAAGATTTGCCTACTAAAAGCATCTGGTTGTCAAGACTTCAGTTGTTTGCACTTAAAAATCTCTAAAAATATATTTAAAGGATTCCTCTGATAGTAAGAAATCCAATAATTCACACAATAACTCACCTAATTAGTTACTATAGGTATTCAAATTGTCTGCTACAGCGATCATCCTACTCACCAGTCACAAATGTTTTTAAAATTCTCTCTTCTAAAATTTGTTTTTCTTCAGTGGTTTCAAATTCTGGTTCATTTACTTTTAGACACAAAGGCTAATAAAAATCACTCCTGCATCAAATGTACATAACTTCACAGCATTTTCTCCGACGCTCACATTCTCATACACATTCTCTCTCCGTCCCCTTCTTCCTCTCTCATTTTGCAAAATTATCAAAGACAACGCAACGTGGTTTGGATTTAACCACTGAAAACAACATGTAACAACAGGGGTAGCAGAATGAGAAATTAAAGCCGCACAATCTGAACACGGCTCCATACTAGGCAGGACCAATGGTGTCGAATCGCCTAAATTTTCGAAGCTTGGCACAGAGTGTAAGTTCACAGTATGCTATTTTTCAAAGAAAAGGAGTTACCTAGGGAAGAAAATAAAATAAAACCACTTACATTTGGAGCATCACCTGGTTCAGGAAAACCCCGTCCACCAAAGCCACGTACTCCTCCAGGTGGTTCCCGCTTCCCGAGGCCAGAGGTCCAAACGTCTTGACCTGGGAGGACGAAGACGTGAACGCCCACTCCCATGTCGGCAGCGCGACACGCGGCCACGCGCACCACGAAGGGCGCCCACTTACCCAAGTGACCAAGGGGCTGGCCATGAACTGCTCCAGGAGGGGGGTAAAGATTTCGCTCTCCATCTTACAGGCCGTGTGCCGGGGGCGCGAGGCTGGGGAAAGAGCTACCCTGGAAATCCGCCCGGGGAACTGGCCACTCAACGCCGAAGAGGAGAACATCAATGAGCGTCCATGTCCGCAGGCGAGGAAACCCCCGTCGCGGCGGGGGACGAGCTCGCCGCCTCCAAACGCCCCGCGGGGGCCGAGCCGCGAGCCCGCCGCGCCCGCGACAGCCCCCACGCGCGGCAGCCGGCGCCGGCAACGTCTCCCGCGGCCCAGCCGGGGCGGCGCGCGGGCATCGGGGGCGGCGGCCGCACGACACAAAGCCCGCCGGGCTGCGCCGCGCTGGGAGGCGGCGCGGCGCGGCGCGGCGGGCGCGGGCCCCCGGGAAGCCGCGCCCGGGACCGCGGCGGCTCGACACGTCCCGGCCGCCGGCGCGCGCCCCGCGCGGAGCTCAGCGCCGCCGCTCAGACCGCATCCTCCGCGGCCGCGCCGCGTCGCCGGCCCCGCGGGCTTGGGAGTGCGGCCCCGAGCGCCCGCCCCCGCCGCGCGGCAGCGCCCGCCGCCCGCCGAGGAGCAGAAGTAACGGCCTGTGAGCCGCAGTGCCGCAGCACGCCTCGCGCCCAAGCCGGCGGCGCCGCCCGCCGCGGCAGCGCGCGCTCCCTCCGCGCCGGTATCCCTCCGCCGCCCCCGCCCTCCCGCGCCGCCTCTGGACGCCGGAGCCGCGACCGCTGCTGGGCGCGCCCCCGCGCGCGCGCCGTCGCCGCCGCCCAGATCCCGGCGCTGCCGCGGTGCTGGCGGCCCGTTCGCGCTCGGTGCGCGCCCGGCTGCCCGCCGCTCGCTTCGCTGGTTACGGCTTGCTTCCCCGCGGTGCCTTCCCTGATGCGCGCGGGACGGCGAACGACTCCCGGGGAGGATGCGCGGGGCGCCGAGGGCCTGGCGGACAGTCGGCGCGTGCCCGCGGGAGAGGGCGCGGGGGCGCGCCGCGGCGACAGCGGAGGCCCCGGCCGCAGCGGGCCCTCCGCGGCCTCTGCAAGCCGAGTCCACGGGCGGGCGACCCTCGGCCGGGGCGCGGGAGCCTGTCCCAGCCGGCTGAGGCCCAGACGCCCACCTCCTCCGCCCGGACTCAAGCTGCGGGGTTCGGACGCTTTTTTGTTACTGGACTACCTGGCCCTTGAAAAATGTGCACACAAAACCAAGCGCTGCAGAGGAAACACTTGGACGCTGTCCGGCGTAGCTGACGAGTCAGCACTATTTTCTGTCTTAAGTCTCTATGTATATATGATTGCAACCATAAAAATAATTTTAAGTTTCCCAACAAAATCTAATGTTTCTCATGTTCCTTGGGATAAAATGAGCATATGAAACACAGTGTTTTGGGAAAATACAGTTTTACAATGTGCACCATGTTTATATTCACATAAATATTACACTGAATATGTGATATTTCGAATTAGCACTAACAGCATTGTGATAACTTTAAGAAACAACAGGTTCTTAATTACACAGCTGAGAGCAGTTGAGAGCTGACTCAGGAGCAGACCTCATTACAGGGTTACACGCGTGGGCCTGGCGCGTCACCACACCTGTGCGTGCTCGCTTTCTTGGGTTTGAAACAGGAGAAACAAAGGTCCATGAAATGGCAACTTAGAGCAGACGTTCTGTGATTGTCACTGTTACTGATGTCGTTTTAAATCATTACTTCCCCCAAATGAGGAATGTTCAGGAAAAAGTTAAAATACGACTTCCCCTATTTCACCTAAGTTATAGAAGGCAGTTGGACATGGTGGCACACACCTAAAATTCCAGCACCAGTGAGGCTGAGGCAGGAGGATTGCCTTGAGTTCAGGAAGAGCCTTGAGTACAGAGTGAGACCCCAGCTCAAAAAAATAAAAATGAAGTTTCAAAGGAGATCTTGCTTTGGAGAAAAGAAAAACAAAAAAATAAATTCCCTTCTAAAGCCACCATAATTAAAATTAACCTACGCATTCACGTGGCAGCGTGGTGGAGGTCCGCATCGTCTTGACAGTAGGCAGCTTGGAGTCACCCTGGTTGCTAGCAGTCACTTCCTTCTGTTTTGATGACTCTCCCTTAATCACAAGTCTTTATTTGGTGAATGAGAGAGAGAGGTACCAAGAAGGAAGAATGACTTTCAGAAGCAACCCATGGTTTGACATAGCCATTTTTCCTCGTAATCGTTCAGAAGCTTGATAAAACAACATGGGAGAAATTGTGCCTATTCTGACATGTTTTTATCCTAAGACAGACAACCTGATTTATTCATAGGTTTAAAACCCCAGAAAATATCAACACCAAATACAACAGATGACAGGCGTTTTTGAATGTGGTGACTGAAGGTTTAGCACACAAGTAGTACACTATTGTAGCACTGTGTATCCAGTTTACATTTGGTACTCATTCCACCGCCTCCAAAAATCTGGATTTCCCCCTAGATCCAGAAGGCCCCAGGACAGATGCTTGCTGGTCTATCTTTAGGTTTTACACACACACACACACACACACACACACACACACAGAAACATGAGGAGTTAATTGTAAAAACAGGAAACTTTTGACCAGACTGAAGTCAGCAGGAACTTACTTGAAAACCGACCAGTTCACAATTCTCCAGCTTAACAGCAGCCATAGAAATGTTTTTTGGTATCTCCAGAGTACAATCAGGAAACTGCCTGGCAAAACAAGGTTTGTATTTTATACAAAATTTAATGGTCCTTGAATTGTAATGTCCTACAAGACTAAGTCCAAAAGTTCTCTATTTCCCTCACTTAGGAAGAGATTTCTTCAATGTACTTTTGTTTTGTACTTTGCAGTAATTTTCCATCTGTACTTCTTAAAATGTTAAATCTACAGGAAAGGACTTTGGAAAAACTATACACATCTGGTTAGGGTCTAAATTAACTGCTCAGCTCTCTCCTAACACAAAATGAAATGGTTGGAAGGGACTGCAGTCCTGCTCAGAAATCACTAGAGAGGATTTGCCTCAGTTCCTGTCACACACCGTCCATGCAGTAAAGACATCTACCACTACTCATGCCCATCTGGATAGATTCATCTTGAATCCGGACCTGGGAGACAGATGCTGTAAAATACAGATTTGCAGGACTAACCAAATCCATAAGCTAGTAAAAGTCAAATAACAGTAGTAGAGTGGCATCATCACTTAAAATGCATTATTCACTGGCTGACGAATGAATGCTGTATAAATAGTCATTCAATGGAATACTATTTAGCAACAAAAAAGAATCAAGTACTAAGAGAAGGTACAACTCAAACGAACCCTGAAAGTTTTATGCTAAGTGAAAGTCAATCACCAAGGATGACACAGTATATGACTCCATGTATGTGGAATGTTCAGAAGAGGCAGATCCATAGAGACAGAAAGTGGACACATGGTACCTAGGATGACAAGGTTGGAGGGAAACAGAGATGGTGCCTTAAGGGTGCAGGAGAAAAAATAAAAACTAAAATTGGCTGCAGTGATAGACACATGTGAGATTATGTCAACTTGAGGCCATCAAGAACCAGCCTGGATTAGACTGAGTGATTTGTGGGCCAGCGAATGAGGGAAGGGCACCCACCGGATGTGGGCGGTCCAACTGGGAACTAGAACTGTATAAAAGGAGGGAAGAAGAGAGATTGTTACAACTTCTTCCTTGGGTACAGACTGGATGTGATGGGACTTGGCTTCCTGTGTGTGACGTCGTGAGGAGCTGCCTCCATCTCTGCCTCTGCTGTGTACTTCCATCGCTGCCGGCCGCCCGAGTGGACTGTGACCTTCTGAAACTGAGTTAAAATAAACCTTTCCTCCCCTAAGTCACATTAACAAAAAAATAACTAAGACCGTACACAGTTTTGAATACACTTGAAGCCATTGACTTGCACACCTTAGATAGCTGAATTTCATGGACTGTGAATTATATCTCAGTAAAGATTTGTGTGTATGGCACTGCAGGCTACATGTGGGGCCTTCCCACTGGGCTACATTTCCAGACCTCTTTTGGTTTTTGTGTTGGCACGGATTCCTACCAAGTCATGAAGTTGCCACGGCTGGGCTCAACCTTGTGATCCTCCTGCCTCAGCCTCCCGCAATCTGGGTTTATAGGCATGTGTCACTGGACAGGTCGACTGAAGTTTTTCTTTTCTTTTTTTTTTTTTTTTAAAGAGTGGCACCATTGCCTCATGAAGATTTTTAAAATAAAACTCCCTAAAATAAACAATCCCATCAAGAAGTGGACAGCTGAAATGAAAAGGAGCTTCTCAGAAGAGGAAGTGCAAGTGGCCAATAAGCACATGAAAGTGTTCGTCATCACTGGGCATCAGAGAAATGCAAATAAAAACAACATTGAGGTTTCACCTCACCCCATTGAGAATGGCCTAGGTTATCAAATTTAAAAAAGCAACTATTGCTGGGGAGGTTGTGAAAAAAAAAAAGGAACACTACTCCACTGCTGATGGGAATGAAATCTGGTTCAACCATTAGGGAAAGCAGTCTGGAGATTTTTTTAGGAAGCTGAGACAATAAATCTCATCTGATCCAGCTACTGCTCTATTGGGCATGTTCCCAAAAGAAATAAAGTCAACATACCAAAAAGACATGCATATCCATGTTTATAGCAGCACAATTCATAATAGCCAAATCCTGGAAACAACCTAATTGCTCATCAAGAGAGGAATAGTTAAAGAAGATGTGGCACTTACACACAATGGAACATTATACATCCATAAAAAAAGACAGATATGAAGCATCTAAATGAAAATGGGGCCACCTTGAGTCAATAATGCTCAGCAGAATGGACCAAACACAAAACACTGGCTATAAACAGGTGTTCCTCTTATGAAATTCACAAAATAATGGCATAAAAAGGTCCCAACACAGGTGACAGGGTAGAAAGAGAGGTAATGGACTGCTAGGAGAGGGATGAATCTCTGAAAATGGGGATGGGGCGGAGGTATAGGGCAAGGGTGAAGGAAGAAAGAAGAGGCCAGAATTGACGTGGATGGCCATATGTCTCTAATGTGTTACAGAATTTGGAATTCATTTAAATAAAAACAAATTTAAAAAAGAGTGGCACCACTGCCTCATGAAGATTTTTTAAATGTCATGAAGAAATTCCTTCTCTCATAGACTTTTCAAGTCATGTTTTAATTATCCAACAAAGTTCTAAGAGAAATATACTAGGGAGATGAGGATTAGGCAAGTTGTTTAACTTCTTTGAACATCAGTTTCTACAGCTGTAAAAGAGTCACACTATTTTCATTCTCTCTTGGACATCTGCTTAGACTAGTGGACTTGTGGCTCTTTCCTGTTTCTTAACTGGAAAGGGATGACAGAGAAGAAACACGGAATCCACTTTTCAGGCCAACATAAACTGCTTTCTCAAATGCCCTAATCCTGTGCTCCAAGCAGAGGGAGCCGTTTCAGATTCTTTGCAGCATCGCACCCACACACCTGGGCCCCTACGAAGGCTACCATCTTGGTGCAGAGGGCTCTTTCCTTGTATCTAGCCAGGCCAACTCCTAGTTGTTTTGAGGACTGAATTGTCACCTAGCTGTCACCTCTTCTACTTCAGGGTGAACAGAGCACCGCTTGTTCTGTGCCTCCATGGTATCTAATTGCCACGCTATTTCTTTAGCGTTCTCTGAATGACAGGTGATCTCCCTCCAAAATGATCTCTTTTTTCGTCATCTTTGCGTCCCAAGGTCTAAGGCAGTGCCTGGCAAGAGGGAGCAGTCTTAGTCAGGAGATCAAACCAGGGAGACTGGGTCATTTTCCCAAGAACTGGCAAGCACTCACAGCAGGACAACAGCTTCACAGAGCAACTTCCAATTAACTAGTAACGTTGAAGAGATGTATTGCAGATTATCAACAGAAGAACTAAAGGATTCATCCCAGAACACTGAAATCATAAATACCCTTTAAGGCAGCTTTTCCTCAAGTCTGTTTAATTTTTTCCAGAGGAAAGCTGAGAAGAATCTGTAAACATTGTATAATCTTTTCTTTCTCAGTCAGCATGTAATTACATCCCTCTCAACTCTCAAGATGCATTTTTTCCTTAATTTTCAATATTTTATTTATTTTTGAGTCATAGGTTGGGAATCTCACTATATTGCCCAGACTGACCTTAAAGTCTGAGGCTCAAGTATTCTCCCCGCCTCAGCCTCCGAAGTAGCTGGAATGACAGGGGCCTGCCCCTGCACACAGACGGTTTTGTCTTGTCTTTCCTTTTCCCTTCCTTCCTTCTTTCCTTCCATCCTTTCTTCTTTCCTTCCTTCCTCCCTCCCTGCCTTCATCCCTCCCTCCCTTACTCCCTCTCCTCCTTCTATCATATGAATAAAAGTACCCTAAAATATGTTGCAACTGATTGGTCTTTATTGATACTATACTGATCTTTTCTTACATGGTCACAGTCTACATGATTACGTCGTGCTTCTAATATACTATAATACTCAAAGTCTCCTAAGCAGTGCAAGGGTACGCTCACATTCTCCAGCCATCCAGGTGTTGAGTTTTGGTCTTTTACTTGTACTTTGAGGAGTTTTCCTATTTTCACTTAGACAAGTTTCCTTATTCTCTCCCGCAACATAACAGTATCTTGATGTATAGTCCCTATGTAAAAGTGTTACCAGTTTTCTTTGTTAAAGCCAGGGCTCGATGTGGTAACAGGCTGGTCCCAAATGCAGGGCTCAAGCGGCTCTCCTATGGATCCTCCTGAGCAGCTGGGACGACAGGCGTTGTGCCAAGTTCTGTGCCGTTCCAACTGTCTGTATGCTCGGATTGAAATAACAATACAAAATATTTAGCAATCTAAAGGAATTAAACATCTTTGAGGGAAGACTGATGGGGTCACCTATAAGCAAAGTCTATGGGTGTATTTACGACAGACTTAATATGTCTCCTGAGGCAATGTTTTGCTTGCTTTAATTTTCCTGGTGTATGCTACTCTATTTTTTTAACTACTGTGCTACAGTATGATACCAAAGAGTCTGGTGGACTCATGGCCACTTGCAGGTCTGGTAATTCCAGGATCTCCTGTCCAGCCATGTATTCATTACCTGTGTTTGTACTGTTTCCTCTCATCCTACAGAGCTGCTCATGGAAAGATACAAAGCAAGCAAAAGCCTTTTAAACACCGGGGATAAGAAAGACATTTATAGACGAGGATAAATACTGCAAGACAGACCTTTAAGAAGTAAAAATGTAACTCCCTCATTTTAATTTTAAGACTATTTTTGATCTCTACTATTCCCTGATTTTCAACCCAGACATAGACCTTAGTTATGCCTAGCTGAAAGAGAACCTAGCCTGTACCTGAACAGGTGGTGAATTATTAATGAAATAGATGAACATTCCCATGGTGGGCACTAGCCATGCTGTAGATCACAGAATTATACCTGGAAGTTACATGGCATGACAAAAAGCTAAGGCCATCTGGGTATTCTATAGGGTGTGGCTTGTCACACAGCATTCTCTTTAAGGAAGGTCAGCAAGATTTCCATGGAGAGGATCATTGGTACTTATAAGCTATAAAATATAAATGTGAGCTAAAACAAATACTTTTAATTCCAGAAAAATTTATAGATGTGCTCCATATTTAAAAATGAAAATTATAAGTAACAATAAGCATTATAGGTGAGAATATCTGAAGACATTTTAGTTCCTTCTACTCAATGGCAGCAGGAAGACATAAAAATGCATATGCTGATAAATTATTACATTTTGTGTTCTGCAGTGCAAAAGTTAAAACTCCTATGAAATAAGAATGCACAAAATAAATATTTTTTCAATAAATATGTTGATTTTCTTAAAATAATAGCTTGAGAAGAGTTCTTATATTCAATTTTGTTCTATGCCTTATAATATAAAGGTCTTCCATTTTAAAAAATAAAGTAACAATATAAAACATTCAGTTACATTGAACAAATCAGGTTCCATATTTTAAAAATTAGTTTATTGTCATGTCATAAAAATGTTTCATTGTCAGAACCAGAAAAAAACAACATATAAAGAAGAACCTAAAAAAGAACAATGTGGAGCTCTATTTTAGTTAAATACATTGCTTCAATTTGTTCATAATATTTCATTCTCTTATGGCCATCAGAAAATGCAGCAATAATCAAAGGTGCTCTTCAGTTTGAACTAACAAATAAATAAAACTCAAGGGCATTTTTACCAATATCATGTATTTTATTAGGTATGCAGAACTGCCCAGTTAATGGTTTTTAAACTATCAGACCCCAATTTCCATATTCATATATGAGATCTGACTAATACATCTTAAAAAAGGAAAAATACATTCTCCAGTTTTAGAGTAGAACCGAGGTTATGTGCTCTATGTCTGTATGTCCATGTCCCTTACCGCATCTTAATTTCTTCATTGATCAATAACTGTTGGGTTGCGTTGTATATGTAGAAAGCGTGTTGAGCACACAAGGCACTCAGGAAATTGTGTCTACACGAGACAAAGAAGATGACAGATACCTCATTGAATCAACTAGTTCAGAGGTCGGCAAACTTTCTGTGTAAAACTCCAAATGTTAAGCATTTTATGTTCTGCAGGTAGTAAGCTCTCCATTCCAACTACTTGACTCTGCAACTGTAACATAAAGAAACAAGAAAGGTTGTGTTTTTCCTCATTTTTACTTACAAACAGAGATGACACACCACATTTGTCTCCCCCACCACGGTTTGTCAAACTGTAAGCCAGTTAAACACATTGTATGCAAGCAAAATAAAACAAAAATCAAGATTGTTTTTCCCCAATGAATTAACTTTATAAATAATTACAGTAACCACAAATCATATTAAATAGCTATCTTGTGGAATTGTGTAAGTGGTCCCCTATTAAATAGCTATCTTGTGGAATTGTGTAAGTGGTCCCCAAGCTGCCTGGAAGCTGATTCCATTATTCCAATATATCGGGTGGAGCTCACACTACTTTTGCTTTCTTATCACGTTACCACAGAAGACTTTTCCCCTGGATATAAGACTATTTTCTGGAAATCTTCTTGAGCCTCTGAAGAAAGCAGGGAGCACTCTTGAGGTATCTGAATGAAGAGAATGCATTGAAGGGTGTTTCGAGAGGCACAGAGAGTTAAGCGACCCTCTAGAGGGTGGTGACCAACAGTGGGAAGCTAGTCACCTGTAGGTCTGAAGGGGCATGAGACATATTGGCACAACCCCGAGAGTCCTGGTGTCTTGGCAAAGCAGCAACTGGGCAGGACGCTGCAGCCACTGCCACGACCTGAGGTAGAAGAGAAGCGCGGGAGTGCTTGGCCTTTCTGTCCTCCTCACTTAGGTCCCCAGCAGGGAAGCAGAGAACAAAGCCACAGATGGGATGGCTGATAGAGGTCAAGCCCTGGAGCCCCGAGGAGGGAGAGGCTGAGGTGATCAGAAGAGGGGCGGGAGTAGCAGGGACTGCTTGTGAAAAGTGGGGGCAACACCTAGATCTATTTTAGTAAGAGCCAAGATGCCAATTCTATTCAGATTAACAGGGGTTTAAAATTCTTGTCGATTATCATAAACTGAAGGAGCAGATAAGTACATTAACAACTTGTATAAAATTTGTGGCATATACTACGATTACGTAGTAATGTTAATGTACCGTAGTAACAGATTTGGCTGTCCTGCAGTGTTTTACAGGTGGTATGTTCTCTGTAAATTGAATAAATAATTTGTTGAAATTTTCATAGCTTTCAGTTAAACAGCCTGAGCTCTAAGTACCACAAAATGTAACTTTTTTAAAAAGGATATTATATCTAAAGAAAATAATAAAATGGGATGGAGGAATAGCTCAGTGGATTAAAGTGCTTGCCTAGCAAGCAAAAGGCCCTGGGTTCAATTCTCCAGCACCACATAACCCGGGCAAGGTGGCACGCCTGTAATCCCAGTCCTTGGGAGGCTGAGGCAGAAGACTGCCATGAGTCCCATGCTATTGTGGTCTATGTAGTGAGTTCAGGACCATCCTGGGCTATAGAGCAAGATCCTGTCTCAAAAAAAGAAAAAATAATAATAAAATGAAGTTAAAGTGAACGAGGAGCCTAAAATACTAGGATTCTCTTCTCTGTGCTCTTACTTACAGCCAAAACTATTCAATAAGCTTTTTTTTTTTTTTTTTTTTTTTTGGGACAGGTTCTTGCTCTGTAGTCCAGGCTGGTCTTGAACTCACTATGGAGCCCAGGTTGACCTGAAACTCATGACAATCCTCCTGTCTCAGCCTCCAGATTGCTGGAATTACAGGCATGCACCCTCCCCCCGCCCCCACCACGGTCTTGGGTTTGCTAGGCAAGAGCTGTTGGGCTGTTCCTCCACACCTAAACATTTATTTAGAATGGATACTCTCTGGGTCATTTATTCATTCATTTCTTTAATCAGAGCAAAATGAACAGCAAATTAGATTTAAGCCCTTTACTTACATTCAATCAGTCTTCCAAATTTATTAAATAGGCACAACACAGATTGAGATGGTATTATTAGACAATATTTCCAAACAAATTTATTTTTTGTGACCACAGCTAGACTGCCTATATTTCACAATACATTGTGCATATGAAAATTTTGTCTCTGCCTTAGAAAGGAAAGATTAATATGTGAATTTTACTTCTTGAAATCTCATATGTACCTTCTGTGGACATTCCCTGGTAGACAGAATGCTAAGCTCTGAAGTCAGTCTCTCCTGACCCCAGAACAGCCTGCCCTTATGGCTAGATCTTGGCATTCCTCTTCTTTTTTGTTGAAGATAAGGAATGGTACAGCCAACTATAGTCTAACAGCCACGAGCTGTTTTAGAGCATGGTAATTCGGAATGAGTGACATAAGGTCGCAGTTGGCCTCTTCACTATGTCCCCGCTAACTCCCCCCAACCCCTACTCTCTCTGTCTCTCTGTGTCTCTGTCTCTCTCTCTCTCATCTATGTGTATTTATATAACAAGGGTCTTTTTTTCTGGAGTGCAACGTGAAAGCATTTTTCTCTTACTCAATTTGCAAAAGGCAGATCAAATTACACAGAATCGGCAAAAATCAACATGATTTTGTGGAGAACAAATTCTGTCAAACTAATTTCTTTTTTTTAAAACCAGCTGCAAAACCTGGCAGATGGTATATCAACGATCAGCTCTACAAAATATCATCTCTGCCTACTTTCTGTTATATACATTATATGTTTTTAATCCTGTGGAAAGAAGTGCCTCTCCTTGCTGCTCTCTCAAATGCAAACCTCGGCAAGCAGATACAAGCAGGGCTGCACTCGGTCACGGATTACACGAGCACACACAGACTATAGATGACCCTTTGTCTCCAGACAGATGTGAAAGTAGAATTCCACCTGTCTGAGAAGCCAACTGACCGAGTGCTGCCAGGATTTCTTTAAACTGTAAGTGATATAATATCCTGTTCCTCCGTATTGAGAAACCAATGTCTTGACTAATACTACGAAAATCCTGACAGCTAAGAGGCATAAAAATTTGAAATTTACTCCCCAAATGTAAATTATATATATGAATATAAATTATATATATCATATATATATCAAAAATAATCTTTTAGAAATATTTGATGTTTCTTGCTTTTGCGAGGAGCCCTATCCTTAGATGCATGTCAGTCTAAAATGTCAGCCACGGTGATGCCCCATACAAGAACCCCTATCGAATTTCTTATCTTTGATCATTCTGAGAACACACCTTTTGAGTATTTGGTAATTTGGCATGTGACAGGAGTCAGAAAAATGAGTCAGATGCTTCTTTTTGACACGTGAAAGCTCAGAAACCCGACAGGCTGCTAAAGAGTACAAGGGATTATTCTATGCAGTGAGACACAGAATGCGCCGCTTGAGGAGTAAGGGGGTCAGGAAAGGCATAGTGGACGTGGTGACACAGCCTGTGACCCCAGCACCCCATAAGGATGGAGCAGGGCGACTGAGGTCTGAGCCCCACCTCTCAGTAACTCAATCATTTAACAGGATCTTCTCTGGAAATACAATAAGAAAGACTAGAGATGGAGCTCAGTTTGAAGTTTCTGTATTCAATTCTAGTACAAAAAAGTTTTTTTTTCAGAAATGTAACTTTTAATACAGGCCTTACACAAGAAACAGGTGTTCAGAAGGGAGAGAGAGTTCAGGAAATTTCAGGTGGAAGAAGAAAAGCCAAGCAATAGAGCATGGAGGTGTGTGGTGTATCTGGGGGGCCACAATAGCTTTGCTGGCGTGAGAACATAGTTGGCGAAGGCGGACAGTGGGAGGAACTGAAGGGAAAATTATAGAGGGGAAACCCGAATACCGCACTGGGAATTTGGATTTATCCTGCAGACAACTGAGTACAACTGGAACTTTTTAAAAAAATCAACAATGGTTTTTCTATTAGAAAATTCTAGCAACACTAAAGTAGAAATGTTGGAAAAAGATGAGACCAAAGACCAAGCAACCAGACAAATTATTCCTACTAAAGTTTTATAGTTCCAACGTGTGCTGCTTTTGGTTGTTGCAAACTTAATACTGAAATTTCTGAACTCGGTTGAGACAGGCGGCTGTCAGCACAATCAGCAACTTGTTCACGTCGCCCTCTATTGGCAGAAAGAAAAAGAAATTATTATCAAGGGTACAATGTTACATTTCATTTCACGATGCTAGTTTGATTTTCCTGCAATAATGTTTGTTACATATGGCAGCATAAATGTAAAAAGCACATGTCAGCATTATGTTACAGTGCTACTACATACATGCCACCACTGAGGTTCTGAATAGTCCTTTCTACGTTATTATACAAAGCTAGGTCCACAGTCTGATATTTCCTTTAAACTCAACACAGTCAAGCACAGGCCTGTAATCCCAGCACTCTGGAAGGCTGATGTAGGAGGATGACAAGTTCAAGTGCAGCCTAGACAATTCAGCAATTCAGGGAGACTCTGAAAATTCAAACCACATATGTCCTGGGGGTGTAGCCCAGAGAAAAGGCTCAGGCCTTGAGTACCACAGAAAAATAAAAATAAAAATAAATAAGTTCAACTCATTCATAAATTTTATTGTAACCATGTGCTGTAACCTGGCTAAGTGTAAAGGAAACAAAAGAGAATACCAAGATGTTCATAATTTATGAACAAAAATAAAATAAAAATATTAATATGGTGACTACAGACATAAATAAAATTAGCGTGTTTTAAACAAAATACTCTATGATAAACAGGATAATTTGCATCTTGTCCTTTAAGTTCTTATAAAACATCTTAATACTCTCATGTTATCTTGTCAAATAACATTAACAAACACTTCGAGAGGGGCTGGAGGACTGGCACAGCCGCTAAGTCACTTGCTTGGCAAGCGCAAGGTCCCGAGTTGGATCCCCAGCACCACATCAAGATGTGTATGGTGGTGCACGCCTGTAATCCCAGCCCTCAGGAGGCTAAGGCTGGTGGATTGCCCTGAGTCCAAGACCAGCCTGGGCTCCATAGTGAGTTCAGGACCAGCCTGGGCTGCAGAGTGAGACCCTGTCTCAAAAAAAAAAAAAAAAAAAATACTGTCAGGCCTGGAGGCATGGCATACTGTTAAAGCACTTGACTAGCAAGTGCAGTGCCCTGGGTTCATCCCCAGCACCACATAAAATGGGCATGGTGGTACACACGCCTGTCATCCTAGCACTCTGGTGGCTGAGGCAGGAGGATTGTCTGAGGCAGGATTGTCTGAGGCCATGTTTAGCCTGGGCTCCAGAGTGAGTTCAGGACCAGCCTGGACTAAAAAAAAAAAAAAAAAAAAAAATTACTGTTAACATAACCAAGTTTGTAGATGCAAATTTCATGATTATAAAGATATTTAGTTTTATTACATATTTGCAGAATTTAAGTACATTAAAAAGGAAGGAAGTCTAAAAAATAAACAACAAAGGTTTAAGTTTCTGTTGCAAGCAGTCTCTCCAAAAAAGAAAGTTAAAATGTTTAATAGGGAGAAGGGCACACCTGTCAACAGACAGGTCCTAAAAGAAGATACAGGATTAAGAAACACAGAAAAAGGTGATGGACTCTGCTAGTCATCTAAGGCAGAAGAATGGGCAGCCAGCGGCATACCACCACACACTTGCCCTGAGGCTTAACATGGAAACCCCAAGAAATGAGGGTGTACAGCAAACAGACTCCCATCTTGCTGATGGGAATATAAACTGATATTTTGGAAGACATTTCCACAGCATGTACTAAAACCAAATGTACATATTGCACAGTGTGCTAAACCCACACCTAGGAAAATATGCAAGGGAGAGTAACATTGCACGTACTTAAGACATGTGATGAGTGCCATGCTGGTCATGGGAGTTCCAGACTGGGGCTACTTAAGTGCTATCCATGGTAAAATGAACAAATACACAAGGTGTTACATATTAACAGGAATATACAATACAAGAATATCTAATAATAGAGATGACTTTCACAGTACATATTGAGTGAAAGAAACCAAGCACAAATGAGTCTACATTGTATAAATCCAACAATATTAAGATCAAAAATAGTCAATGCTAATCTTTGGGGGAGGTGGAGAGCAGAAGGGAGAGATGATGATGCCAATAATGTTCTGTGTCTTGATATGGGTACTGGCTACCCAGGTTTATTAACTCTAATGAAAATTCATTGAGCTGGACACTCTGATGTGTTCATGTATGTATTTCAATAAAAATTTTAATCACAGTATACTTAATTTAGAATAATCAAATAAACTATTTCATGGCAACAGAAGGGCATATTATATGGCTACAGAAGAGTACAAGTAAGAGCTCTGGGAATCAATGTAGAGTGATTTCCAGAATATATTGTCATCTGGGAAAAGTAAAGTTGCAAAATAGTATTTATAGGGTACTATAAATATTCTTGTCAGAATAAAGAGGAAACAAATTATATCAGTAACCATTTGTAGAAGAAGAAAAGGAAAGGAAAGCTAGACTAAAACACCAACAATAATATTAATTACTGTCATAGTCGATTTGGAATACTGTAACCAATTACCATAAGCTGGGTCACTTATAAATGAAAAGAAATTTTTCTCATAGGTTAGAGAGGCTAGAAGTTCAAGATCATGGTGTCAACACAGTCGAGTTCAGGTAAAGAGTAATGATTTGAGTAGTAAAGTGAATAAGACACAGATGATTAAATATGTTAAATATTGCATGGCTTATGAGATTTGGGAAACCCAGAACACAGGCATTCTATAGAACAAAGTATGACAGTGGGAGATATGAGGGGGGTGGGGAGGTGTGAGAAGGCCAATGGTAGGGAGGGGAAGGGAATCATAATATTGATGTGATGCATATGTGCACAGAATACCCAAGTTCTATGTAAATATTATGTGTTGCATATACGTACTAATAAAATGCTGAGAAAAATCAGGCTTATGCTTTGGCAATAATACCACTATTGTGACGTTGTACCTGTTGGTGCCTCATGGCAGGTGGCACTTGATGTCAATGCATCTCATGCTATAAAACTGTGTCTATTGCTATTATGGTTTGGAACTGGAATGTTCCCCAAAAGTCTCATGTGTTTGGAAGGTGAGTGACTCTTGGGGGTTAATCCATTGATTTCCTGTGCTGCTAAGAGGTGGGTCCTGGTCAAAATGAGCAGACCACTGGGACCTGACTGAGAAAGGAAGGTTCCCTGGGGCCTGCCTGGAAGGATCTAACTCCTTTGCTGGCTCTGCCCTTTGAGTGCTTGGCTTCCTGTCTAGCCACGCCATGAGCAGTTTTTCTCAAGCTTGGCCTCCACCAGGCCCTTCCACCATTCTAGGCTGCCCTTGAGTGGACCTTCTGAAACAGTAAGCTAACATCAGTTTTTCCTGCTCCGTTGTGGTGTTTGCTATTGCATCCCAGCAACAAAGAAGTGACCAAGACACGGGCTGTCTTTTACCTTGTCATTTTTCTTTTTGCAACTAATAAATTCTCTTCTGGGGACACCCTTGGACACTATACACAAAATCATTTCTCCATATTTTAGTCCATCATTTTTAGCATCCATTAATAGTTCCTGCCTGAAGCCAGTTTTACTGTGATATCTGGCAAATGATGATTTATAAAAAACAGTCTACCACTTCTTAAACATTAACTATTACTTGAATTCTAGTTAAGAAAAAACTTCCCCAGCTCCTCCAATTATTTATTAGATTTTATTTAATTTTTCACTGTGGATTTATATTTTTTAAATCTGTGGCTTATAATCCATTACTCTGTGTGTGTGTGTGTGTGTGTGTGTGTGCGTGCGCGTGCATGCATGTCACTGGGGCTTTAGCACACTGCCTTTACACTGAGCTATGTCTTCGGTCCACTAAATTTTTATCATTATTTCCAGAGAGGGTCTTGCCAAGTAGCTACAGTGCCCAGGCTTGGCCTCCCCAAAGTGTTCCATCCAGTTTCATTACTGATTTTGTTTCCTAAATTCTCACAGAGTTGGGACCTTTTTCCAGCTGGTAAACTTATGTTCTTTCAACATTTTTTTTATCATGTTCTATAGGCTTACTTTTTGGCATTAAAAGATGTTCCAGGCCGATCTTGTATATTCCCTATGCCTGCTCTGGAATTAGCCAGTTAATTCAAGTACTCCTAGGGTTTTCTTTTTTATTTTGAAAAATGTAGCTAGAAAACACGTCTACACACCAGATACATTTATTGCTGGTACTGTCGTAGCTAGAGGTAGGTTATTTTTTACCTGCATTTTATAGATGAAGAAAGTGAAATAGAAAGAAGTAATGTGGCCAGTGATTTATTAGGCATTAGGCCAAAACCTGGACCAAAGGAGGGTGATGCCGGAATTCATGCTCTTCACCAGTATACATATCTTATTAATAAAGTTTGAAGAAGCAAGCATCATATAAACCAACCTCACAAGAGAGATAGATGGATGAATGATAGACTTTTGTACAAAAGAGATTACATAATTAAATGTTACATTGTAAATAATAATATGGAAGCATATACAAGTGAATATTTACTCAATCGCAATTGGAGAGAACTGTGTGAGTTCCTAAATGTCCACTTCCCAGCTGTGTCACTCACTTTGGGACACACCCCATTCTTCATCTGCGGCAAGTCAGATTAAAAAAAAAAGAAAATTGCTGCTGTATTAATTCTTTTCAGAAATGCTTCCTAGGTTGCCCCCTGCACATCTTTCTTCCTGTTTGAGCTCTTCCCATCCCCACATCCTCTCTCCCTCTCTCCCTCCCTTATCCTGGGGATTGACGTCATAGCCAGGGCAAGCATTCCACCATTGAGCTGTATGCCCAGGCCTGAAGTCCCCTTGCTTTACCTTCTGTGCTGGATCCATCACCTGTGAATTAAAGCTTCTGCTTCTCATCGTCCTATCTGATTTTGGCATCTTGACCTCGGGCTAAGGGTTTTGGCACTACTGACCCAGAAACTCCATAGGAAACTGACCTTGTAATTATTTTCTTGGCTCTATTCACCACAGCCTCATGCCCACTTCTAGCCCAGGGATCTGGGTCCTCCATCTGTCCCAGGCAGGAGTAGATTTAAAGCCCACAGAAAACTTTAAAGAATAATACAATGAATACTTTCACATTTTTAGCTAGATTTGGCAATCAGAAATAGACTTCTCTCAACCATACTTAAGTATCGATTTTTTTCCACTCAAAAAATTCATATATACTTTGCATCTTGTCACATGAATATGTTTCAAGGGCCATATGACCACATCAAGTTTGGTGACTTACAAAAAGATGCACAAACCTCAACATTAGGTTATACCCACGGCTAAGACTTTCCTCCCAATATTTATTAATATATATATATGTGATATACAGTGGTAATATTGAGCTTGAGGATTCTGTGCACATTATATGTCACAAATATAACATTCCTTTCCCCTCTGACTCCCTCCCTCATACCTCCAAGCCCCCATTACACTCATTTGGTTCTATAAAGTGCCTGTATTCTGGGTTTCTCATATTAGAGAAACCATGTGATAATTTAAGTTTGGCTTACTTTGCTAATCATAATTGTCTCAAGTTGCATCCATTTACCCACAAAACCCTCGAATTATCTGTCTTTATAGAACAGTAGCACTCCATTGTGTACATAAACCACAGTTTTTGTATCCATTGGTCTGTTGATAGGTATTTTGATGTCTTCCATAGTTTAATTATTGTTAGCTGTGCTGCTATGAACATGGACACAAGTATCTCTATTATACATTGCTTTTACCTCTTTTGGAGAGATACTTGAGAGGTATTTCTGGATCAATTGGAATACTTATTTTCAGCCTTTTGAGGAATCTCCATCCTGCTTTTTGTAGTAGTTTCATCAGATTTCAGTCCCACCAGCAATGTATGAGTTCCCTTTTCATCACAACCTCCCTAACTTCCATTATTGTTCGACTTCTTGATATGTGCTATTCTCCTGGGGGTAAGATGATATCTTAGTGACCCTTTGATTTGCACTTCTTTAATGCTAAGGATGTTGAACATCCTTTCATGTACTTGCCGGTCATTTGTACTTCTTCATCAGTTGCCCATTTTTAAATTAGATCTTGGATTTTCAGGGATCTATTTTTCTTTAGTTCCTTGTATATTCTTGTCACTAGTCTCCTGTCTGAGGTACAGGTGGTAAAAATCTTTTCCATTCTGTCAGTTCTCTCTTCACTCTATCAACAGTTTCTTTCACTGTGCAGAAACTTTTAAATTTGATATAATCTCATTTGTTGATTCTGTGGGCTATTTCTTTTGCTTCAGGTGTCCTATATAGAAAGTCTTTGCCCTTATTTTTATAATTTCTCTTTTGCTACAACTCTTTGATTTAGATTGTTCTTGATTATCTAGGACCTTAAGTTGAATCATTAAGTTCTTTATTGGGGATTGCTCTGATTGTTTTTGTTTGTTTGTTTATTTGGGGTTGGTTTTGTCTGTTTTTTGGATGTGTACATTTATAGTTATGGATTTCCCTCTTAGGACTGCTTTCACTGTGTCCCATAAATTCTGGTATGATGTGCTTCCTTCATTATTTAGCTCTAGAAAGCTTCCCTGACTTCTGTGATCCATTGTTTGTCCAGTTGTAAGTTATTTAGACTCCATGTATTTGGACGGTTTCTGTAGCTTCTTCTGCTGTTGATTCCAGTTTTACTCCACTATTAACTGAAAGTAATCATGGAACTATTTCAACTCCTTTGTACTTATTTAATTTAAACATGGCTTGTGGTCTACAATAACGGTCTATTTGGAAAACATCCCATGTGTTCCTGAAAAAAATATGTATTCTGTTGATGCTGGGTGGAACATCCTGTAGCTATTGGTTAAGTCCATTTTTTTTTTCCAGGAAATGGTTTAACTGTAATATTTCTTTGTTGATTTTCTTTCCAGTTAATCTGTCTATCTGTAACAATGGAGGACTGAAATCCCCTACTATGATTGTACTGAGGCCTACATGGTCTTTCAAGTCCAGTAATTTTTGCTTTACAAAATTGGGTGTCCCAAGGTTGGGAGCATATACATTGATATTTGTGATTCTTCCTGTTGTATTGTTCCCTTAACCAGTATATAATGTCCATCTTTGTCTCTCCTGATTATTTTGGTTTGAATTATGATGTGTCTGAGACTAGTAGAGCTACTCCTTGTTTTCTGGGTACAGTTGCATGAACTACCGGTTTCCATCCCTGTATTTTCAGTCTATGTGCTTCTTTATGGCTAAAGTGTGTTTCTTGCAAGGGGCAAATTGTGGACTTTTGTCTTCTAATTCAGTCAGCCAGTCTGTGTCTTTTGATAGATGACATGAGACCATTTACATTCATGTTATTATAGAGGTATATTGGCTATATTCTGTTATCATTTTGATACTTCAATGGTGATTGACTGACACTCCTGCTATTTCATTCTCCTCTTCCTATAGTTTCTTTTTCTCTGAGGTCTTGTCTCCCTATCTCTGTCTAGAATTCCTTTAAGTATTTTTTTTTTTTTCTGCAATGCTGGTCTAGTGATCATGATTTTTTTTTTTTGGTTTTTCCTTGTCATGAAAAGTTTAATTTGCCCCTCTATTTTGAAGGATAGTTTTGCTGGGTACAGCAATTTTGGTTGGCATTTATGTTCTCTTAGCACTTGGATAATGTTGCTCCATGATCGCCTGACCTGTAGAGTCTATATGGAGAAGTCTGAAGCAATCCTATTTGGTTTGTCTGTGAATGTGACTTTCTGCTTTTCTCTTATAGCTTTTAATATTCCATCTTTCTGTTGGGTCTTTAGGATTTTAATTATGATATGCCATAGGGTAATTCTTTTCTGGTCAAAGTTATTTGGAGTTCTATATGCCTTCAGGAGCTCAAGGTTCATTTCTTAGATTTGGGAAATTTTCTACTATAATTTCATTAAACATGTTCTTTAAGCCTTTTGCTCTGTTCTCCATATTCTCCTGCACTTCTATAATTCTGAGATTATTTCTTTTGAGTCATCCATTGACTGTTGCAATCAAACTTCCTTGTCTTTTTTTTTTTCCAGTCCTAACTGTCCAAATGATCAAGGTTATGTACTTTGTCTTCAGGATCCAACAATCTATCCTTGAAGTATGTAAGTTGGTTTCCCATTTTTTCATTTGAGTTTTTCATATCCTAGAGTTCAGCTTTTATTTCTTTTGTATCTTTCTTAAATTCTTTGTTTACATTGCTTTCTTTAGTTCTTCCTTATACTCGTGCTTTTCATCTATCATGGCTTTCTTTTCTTTATTATTTCCAATTTTGCTTTTTTTGACCATTAACTCTACTTTTCTTTCAATTTTCCTCCCTATAGTTTCTGTTGCCTCAGAACCCTCAGTATCTGCTTCTGGGGTGTGTTGCTTTTTTATGGGTGATGCATTGCCTCATTTCCCCATGGTTCTATTGTTGCTGACTGTAGTTCCTGTAGGGTTGATGGACACTGTCTCTACTGCCTCTGCTATCAGTGTGGAAGGTTTCTTCTTTGTGTTGCCCTAGGTCTTTTTCCTGAAGCCCACAGCAGAGGCAGATGAGGCTGGCCTGAGTGGTTGCCTGCCCAGAGTCATTAAAGCACTGGCAGGCTGGGCTGCCTGGAGGAGCTGCCTTCCTTGTGTCCACAAAGCAGTGGTTGATGTGGCTGGTCTGAGTGGTCACCTGCCCTGGGTCTGCAGGGCTGTGGGAACAGCTGCCCTCCCAGAATTTGTGAACCAGACACTGGTGGGGCTGGCTGAGAGGCTACCTACCTGAGTCTGCAAAGTGGCAGTTGATGGGGCTGGCCCAAGTCATCAAGTGGTTGCCTGTAGCTGATGAGGCAGGGGCCTGGAAGGCCACTCACTGAGGTCCAAGGTGAAGGCTGGTGGGTTGGGCCTAGAAGGCCAGCTACAGAGATCTGCAGTGAGGAAGATGGTGGGACAGATGGGAAGGCCTCTGGCTGCGATCCACAGCACAGTTGCTACTGGGATGGCCCAGAGGGCCATGCTACGATTTTTTAAAAATGAAAAATACAGAGTGAAAATAGCAACAGGAAAAATACAATCATTAATATCAAATATAGGCTTTCAAGTCCTTCATTATAGCCACAAAAGGCGTGCTTTTTCTATAACAGAGGACATACCTCAACATGTGTCTACCAGTTAAAGTCTCGGAGTCTAAGGATTTTTTAAGTGTAGTCACATAGGCATGATTGTCTGTGGCAACTGACACTTAAGACCCTCACAATGAAACCAGATACACACCGTCAGTCTTGGTGTGTGTGCAAAGCAACTCTAATAAACTGGCAAGACATGGACCATGGTCCAGGTGTATACAACAAATTATCAATAACATTCCTAGGGTTCAGGCTTTCTTAGACACATAGACAGCAACGAGAGCCACTGTGTAAACTTCTCACATCAGACCTCTGCTTGCTATACTCCTGTCATTTGTGTTACCTTTCTAAGAGCCTCGCTCAAGTTCACCTTCCCTCCCACACCTGCTGGGCCCTCCCTGGAGCAGATTCTTTCTAAACTTATGCTCAGGAAAGAAACTTAAGTGAACTTTCCCAGACCTATTCAATCCAGTGGTCTCTTCCTTTTTACTGATCTTTCCATTTATTTTATAGTTAATTGTTGTTATGATTCAGATTTAAAATATCCCCAATGTCTTCAGTGTTCAGAGATGGGATTTTGAAAGTAATTCGATCACAGAGTTCTGCACCCACCAGTGGATTAGTATACTAATGAGTTCGTGGCTGACTGCACTGCTAGGAGGTGGGGCCTGATGGGAACAGGCTTCCGGGCTGTGACCTGGAAGGGCACACTGCTGTCCCTGGCTCTCCATCCCATTCTCTCTCTGCTTCCTGGCTGCTAACGAGTAAAGGAACAGCTTTCTTTCACCATGCCATTTCTGACTGAGCCCTAAAAAACTGTGAGCTAAAATAAACCTCTACTAAGTTGCAGGCGTTGGGTGTTCTTTTACCTGTGATGGAAAAGTACCTAATAAAACCCCAGGATATATCATTGTATATTATCTGATATTCTTATTGAAAATTTCCAAGTTTTATTTTCTCTTTTTTCCCATTTTTATTGGTGTATGTGACATGCAATGGTTATATAAAGCTTGAGAATTTTGTGCACATATATATTGAGGCATAATTACAATCCCTTCCCCTCCTGCTTCTTGGCCCTCCCATCCCCTTCTTCTTCCCACCCCCCCCACTCCAAATATCTCACCCATTTTATTCTATGAATGTATTTTGGGTTTCTCACAATAGAGAAACCATGTGATATTTAACCTTGTGACTCTGACTGACTTCACTAAGCATGGGTCTCAGGTTGCATCCATTTACCTATAAATGTCCCAACTCTGTTTTATGAAAGACAGGTATTCCATTCTATACAAATACTACATTTTTTTGTACCCATTGGTCTATGGATGGATATTTCTCCATCTTCCGTAATTTAGATATTGTTAGTTATGTTGCTATAAACATGGGTGTGTAAGTATCTTTGTTATACGTTCCTTCCAACTCTTTGGGAAAAGATACCCAAAAAAGGTATCACTTGATCAAGTGGAATATTTATATTCTGCCTTTTGAGGAATCTCCATACTGTCCACCATAGTGATACATTCCCACCTGCAACATTAAAGAGCTTCTTTTCCCCTGCAATCCTGCCGACATCTGTTGCTATTTGAATTCCTGGTAAATGCCATTCTGATTGTGGTAAGATGGTGTCTTCATGATGTTTTGATTTGCATTTCTTTAATGGCTAAGGATGTTGAACAGCTTTTCATGCATTTTCTGGCCATCTGTACTTCGTCTAAGATGTGTCTACTCACTCCAGTTGTCCATTTTTATATTGGGTCTTTGATTCTGAGGTATCCGAGGGTACTTGAGGTGGTCTCTTCATCCTCAGTTCTCTTCCACTGGTCAATCTGTCTGTGTTTGTGTCAGTACCGTGTATCTTTTATCACTGTTACTTTGTAATATAACTGGATCTGGAATCATGATGTCACCTGCTTTTGTGTTGTTACTCAGGATTGCTTTGCCTATTCTGGGTCTCAATAGGTTTCGTATGAATTTTAGTATTGATTTTTCAAGTTATGTGAAAAAGTTGTTCGTATTTTGATAGGAATTGCATTTAATCTGTATATCGGTTTGGTAGTATAGCTTTTTGACAATATTAATTGTGCCTAACCAGGAACAGGAGCTATCTTTCCTTTTTCTTCCTCTTTCTTTCTTTTTCTTTTTTTTCTTGAGACAAGGTCTCACTCTATAGTCCAGGCTGGTTCTGAACTCACTCTGTAGCCCAGGCTGGCCTTAGACTCAGGACAATCCACCTGCCTCAGCCCCGAGTGCTGGGATTACAGGCATGCGCCACCACACCCAGCTTATGTGGTGCTGGGGAATTGAAATTGAGTACTTGGCGCTTACTTGGCAAGTGCTTTAACTGCCCCTGTCTTTTCATTTTCTAATGTCTTCTTCAATTTCTTTTGTCAATAAAATGTAGAGATCATTAATTAGATATTAAATGTGATCATCTCTTAGGTCACTTTATTTTTATTACTTATGTTTTTATTTTTGAGCTCCTGGGGGTTCAACCAGGGCCTTGTATATGTTAGGTAGGCAAGCACTCTACCACTGAGCTACTTCCTGAGTTGCTAGGTCTCTTTCTGTCTCAGAATTATAACATACACTTAGTGAATATTTGTTGGTGCTTATTTATCACTAGTTTAAAGGCTGCTTTCCCACATGTGAGCTTTAATTAATATTTCAATAATAAAGAGTGACTTGTGGGGTAAGTATCTAGCTGCTACATGTGCTGGGGCAGTCTGCATGTTATGTGACACAAGCATGTTCAAACCTTCCAGTTTAGTGGAAACAGAATAAAAACAGAAATTATTTTTGGATAGTAACATGTTATAAAGCAAAAATGCCTCAGTATAGCATCATTTGTGATATTACTGAACAGTATAAAACAACATAAATAAAAATAACCTGAGGTTCTTATTGATTTAAAAATTAATGCACAAACTGAATCTCTTTTAGAGAGGTGATAAGAGCAGAAGAGTGGATCCTCAGGAATTGCAGAAGGCCTGGACCCCAATGGGATTTAGGTTGAATCCTCAAACTGTGAATTCAACTGCAAAACATTATAGCACCAATGGGAAGATTTCCTGTGATGACTAGATCACCTGCTGGGTCAAACTGAGGACTCTCACAAGTAGTTTTTGAAGATGTGATTCTGGTCAGCAAGGTGCTGTGAACTTCTCATATGTTGACTTCATTCAGTGTGTAATGAGCCCTCAAGGCAACAAGAAACATGGGTGCAACAGTCCAACTGGACTTGCTCTTGCTTATTCTTTGCCCTCGGTGATGTGTAAAGTTACATCACCACTTTCCCCATTAATTGTTTAAAGGTTTAATACTGTATACACAACACAAGTTTTGCTAAATTCTCTGTAACTTTGATAATGTTTATTCTAACAACTGAAGCCCTTATCAACAGTGTGGTATATTCTTTATGAACCCCTCATCTATTAAGCATGCAAAATGTTTAAGGTGCATTATATATTTTCATCAAGAGATAGGAAAGAATTTTAATTAGACTACAGCTGTTAGCCTTCCCCTCCTAGAGGAAGGTGGTTGAAAGTGTATGGAATGCTCTTTTGTAAAGGGTATAGACCCACCGGATGCCAAAACCAAACAGGACAAGCCATGTCAGGCTTACCTTAGTTGAAATCTAGTACAAGATGGCCTTATGAATGGACAGGGAATTCTGAGTGATTATTTTCTGCCTCTTTAAAACATATTGTGATAATTTGACAAAATCCTGACACCAAGCCTCTTTATCAATTATCATCCACCCAAGCCTTGGCTTATTGCACTTGAAAACCTTGTACATGATAAGTTTAACTATATAAGAAAATCTGTAGAAAAAGACAGAGGAATCATATGAAAATATTCACTGATTATTTTTGACTAATAGGATTCTAAGTAACTTTAATTTCCTTTATTCATTTCAGTATTTCCCACATTTTCCACATCATGCTTCTATTTCAAAATCAGAAAATATGTTTATTCTTACAATATTGATACATCTGTTTTGGTGTGGTACATGTTCATCCTTCTAATAGAATAGTGTTCCAAGATGTTAGTCTGGCCACCGCTGAGACCAGAGTATAAAAATACGCTCAGTAGTGTAGAATATATATATATATATATATATATATATATATATATATATATTAGAATTTTTTAAAAATTTAAACCATGGCCTTTCATTAAGATCTGGATTCCAGTGCTGCTTGCATCTCCTACCGCCTGGGCTACAGAACGAGACCCTGTCTCAAAAAACAAAACAACACCAAAAAACCCAACCAAACAAAAAGAACCTTAAAATTGCGACTGACACCATTTTAAATCAGTATCACTATGAATTATAATATGATGGTCAGACAGCCTAGTACAATTTATTATTGTTTGATATGTTGTTGCAATTTGTTTTCCTTGTTCCTCATTGAAACTCCTTAGTAACTGAGAGAAGCGGGAAAGCAGTGAAGTCTCCATTGCATGTGGTCAGTGCTTGACATGGCACTCTGTGGCAGACGCTCGGCAGGGTGAGCTATTACCAGCAATCTGTCCCCTCTTCTCCCCTGTAGCACACCAAACAGGATGTGTTCCAACCAGCCTGCAGGTCGCCCTGAGAGCTAATGACTACATATGGTGTTTGTTGGATCATTTTACTGTACACAAGACAGAGACATATTTATCAGGGGCACCATTCACCTGGAAAAGTCTCTGAGATTCTTACCTGTAGATGGTGATTAAATGTGTAATTAGTGTGTGAAATAAGCTGTTTTTTTTTTTTTTTACGTAATCCCAAATTCAGATAATGGCACTGGTTGAGAAAATTGATTTTGGTTGAGATATGTACTACTATGACACATTGGCATCTTTTTCAGTTCAATGTTAGCCCATATCTGCTGGTAAAAACTTGCAGATTTCCATTCCAAGGGTGTTACTTGAAGAAAACATCCAGAAAGTCCCTACGCTGGTTCTTACACATGGTTCTACCAACTGCAAACAGTGGATCAATGTTTTTGGGCAGCAAAATCCTAAGACACAAAAAGCTACAGTATTTCTTGCTTTTCACATCAATTTAACACAAACTAAAGATCTCAATCACAGAAAGAGAGAAAAAGAGAGCAGAAAGGGCTGGGGAGGCTATCGTAACCAACTATGGGGTCTTTGGCATCACCCTTCTTTTTTTTTCTTCATTTTTTTTTGCAGGTGTAATTGACAAACAAAACTTGCATATATTTAAGATGAACAAGTTGATGTTTTGGTATACATTGTGAAATAATCAACAAGTAATTAACATGTTCATGATCATACAATGTTACTTTCTAATGTAAGAGCACTTAAGACTAAAAAGCAGAAAACGCTTCACAAATTATGTGTCATTGGTCACCAGGCACTACACAAATCTTCTCTGTATCACTCCAATTTTAGTGTATGTACTGCTGAAGTTAGTATTCTACCTTTTCTTCCATTAAGAGTCCTCTCTCACAAACAGAACGCAAGACAGTTGACCCAGGGTTAGAGTGCCTACACCTCCTGGCTAAAGGATGACACAGGGATCATGGTGATATGAAAGGGTCAGATTACGACCTTCTCAGGGAGCACCTGAGAGGCTCCTAGACTCTGGGGTCACCGACCCACAAGACAGTGAAGCCAGAGGGTCTTGTGTGGTCCATGAAAAGAAAAAAACAGAGTCAAAAGAGAACAAGGCCAGATCACAGCAATAGACCTATGAAAGACAGATATAAATATACACAGAGAGAGCAGGAGAGTGAGGGGAGAAAGACATCCACACATAGACTGACATAGGAAGAAAGAGAGACAGGGAAAGACAGTGAGCGTGGAAGAGCTTTTAATATCTGCCTATGTCACATGCCCATGGTCAAGTCTGTCCTCCACCTCACCCCCCACCCCGAATCGCAAATCACTAAGTTTTGCTCTTGACTTTATTACTTTAGGTAGGATTTCTGCCCATTAACTGGTAAGACACATTATATATTATACCTTTTTGAGTTGTAGCAACTATTTGAAAATCATTCTTATTCCTATTAGTAGGAAAAAAGTACCATGAGAAACAAAATTATGTTTAAACATTATTGGTGCATAACGCCTCACATTTAGTCTGGAATCAGCTTGAAAATAGGCTACTATGATGTGTATGTGCATGTAAGTCAACACACCTCAGAGACAATTATTTAACATTTTTAACACCATGCAAGGGCTTCATCCCCAAGGTAAGGATGATGAGCTAGTAGGTGAAGGTCCATCAGTGGCCACCGTGTAAAAATGAGGCTGGGCTAGAGCTTCAGGTATCACCACCTGTACACACACCCTGTTCAAAGTCAGTGTGTGGCATTCAAGATGTACTGCACAGGTATTTGTACCTGCATAAATGGAGGATAACAGTCTAGCAGCCCAGTTGCCCAACAGCATGTTAAGTAGCATCCAGGTTCTAAAACTTGCTTATTTCCAAACCACCTGTCTTAGTTACTTTTTTGTTGCCGTGACTCAATACCTGACATGTACAAATTAGGGGAAAGATTTATTTTAGCTTACAATTTCAGAAAGTGACAGTCCATCCACAGGTGGGTGGCTGGAAAATGGTGGAAATATACAGTGGGGCCACAGTGAGAGCCAGAGCCAGGCTGGTGCTCCAGGAGCATTGCAGAACAAAGACTACTCTGGGAGGAAGGGTGGAACCAGCACAAGCCCTCCAGGTCAGACCCCAAGCATCCGCCCCTTCTAGCCGGGCCCCACCTCCCAACAGCATAGGAACATGAGGTTTTTGGGAGACACTCCAGACCTAAGCCATGACACCACCCTTCTCAATAGAAAATCATTTCACTTAATCTGATTGCAAAGCCAACCCCTCCTCTGTCAGAATATGGTTGCATCAGCCTCTGAGTGAATCTTCCATGAAAGATGCTTGTTAATGTGCTAGGAACATGGGACGTGAGCTCTAGCAACTCTACAGGAATGACTACATACGGTGAGATAGAAAACTACAGTGAGGCTTTTGCAGGTACATGGACATAACTTGGATCATCATGCCCAAAGTTAAATATCACATAGTTTCTCTAATATGAGAAATCCAGAATACAGTCGCTTTGTAGAACTAAAGAATAGTGGGAACTAGTGGGTATGGGGAGGGCACGGGAAAGTCAAAAAGGGAGAGGGAGAATGATCTGTAATTCTGATACAGACACTCACACACAACATACTCAAGTCCAACATAAACATTAGGTATCACATATATACATATGAATAAAATGGGATGGAGAAAACTACAGTGGATACTTGAATAAGTGTCTTCAGTTGCACTGCGTTAGTTTCTTTTTTTGTCACTGTGACTAAATATCTGACATCTACAACTTAGGGAGGAAAGATTTATTTTAGCTTACAGTGTTGGAAAGTCACAGTTTATTCACAGGTGGGTGGCTGGAAAATGGTGGAATTGCATGGTAGGGCCACAGCTAGAGCCAGAGCCGGGGCTGGCAGTCTGGAGACAAAAATCCCCATGGCAGCATGGCAGAACTGAGACCAGTCTGAGAGGAAGGGTGGAACCAGCACACACCCATCCAGGTCAAACCCCAAGCACCCACCCCTCAGCCAGGCCCTGCCTCCCAACAGCACACAGTGTCCACAGGTGCATGAGGCTTTGGGGGGACACTCCAGATCCAAACCATGACATGCATTGTCACTGCTGCCTTACTTAAAGTCCTCATTTGATACAAAGTATCTACCTCGAATGCCCATTAACTTTAGGGAAGACTAGAAGTCATAAGGTGAAGAAGGCGGACAAGGACACAACACGACATCCTTACAAGCCTACTTGCTGTTGGATGGGGCTTGGGAGCAGCATTCACTGCATTTTTTTAAAAATCGCACCTCATGAAGACACAAAAGAGGATTTCCAGGATTGCTTCAGAGGTGGGAAGAATATTGAGATAGGTGTGTTCTAGGAAGGGGAGAGTTTTCTGAGGGGGTTAATAGTAATTTGCAATGTGTTCTTTACTATGATTAAAATTTAAAAGTTTAAACATTCACTGTATATCATGATCTCATTTGTTAGGGCTGCTGTCCTTTGGTCTATTTGGTAACACATGTGGGGAATGATAGCAAGGTTTTGTTTGTTTGTTTGTTTTTTGCTCTGGAGTCCAGGTTGGTCCTGAGCCCATTGTCTAGCTCCGGCTGACTTTGAATTTCATGGCAATCCTCTTACCTCAGCATCCCAAGTGCTGGGATTTCAGGTATGCACCACTATACCAGCTATATGTGGTACTAGGGAATCAAACCCAGGGCCTTTAGCTGCTGGCTATGTTCCCAGTCCTCAAGCCCATTTTTCCTTTTGATTTTGGGGTGAGGTCTGTCTCAGTTTCTAAGTTGCCTAGGCTGGGCTCAAACTCGCAATCCTCTTGCTTCGGCCTCCCACAGTGCTGGGACCACTGGCCTGGGCCACTGTGCTTAACAGCAATGTTGTACTTTTACTTTATTTTCAGCGGATATAATGTGATATTTCAATGTTGTATCTAATGTTTAATGATCATATCAAGACAATTATATTCATATCATACCAAGACAAATATATTCATTACCTCAAACATTTATCATTTCTTTGTTTTGGAAACATATAAAACCATTTCTAGTTATTTCAAAAATACAATACATTGTTAACTATTGTTGCCTTATTGTTTGGCATGTAATTTCTGAAATTTCAGCCATGAATGTGTCCTGAATCAAGAGGTTTGGACTTTCTGTTTCCCTTCAGTTACAGAGTGAACTGAGCTGCAGCCGTAATTTTTCTACCCAAGTAGCACACTAAAATTACCTGGAGACTTTTTTCCTCAGTCTAATGTGTAGGTCTCACCATAGCCTGCTATTCTCAGATGTGGTCTGTGGATCAGGAGCAACAGGATCACCAGTCAACTTTCTAGAGGTGCAAGTTACTGGGCCACATGGCAGGCCCACTAAATCGGAAACTTTAAGGACGGTGCTCAGTAATGTGTATTTTAATGAGCCACTCAGGTGATTCTGATACACTGTAGCTTAAAACTACTTGGTAAGAGGTGAGGCCTGAGCAGATTTGCCACAGGTGGTAACTGCAATATACAGCCACCAATGAGATCACTGGCCTGGACAAAAGGCCTAAGAAGCTCAACTGAATTTCTAGACATCAAGTCTTTATTTCATACACCTGACTATGGTCCCTCTTCCCGGCCCTTTCCACGTGATATGAGTAAATCAGCAGAGTTTTGGAGTTGACTTCTGAAATTATTTCTGACCTTGGCTAGACCAAGATTTTAAATCTTTGCTTAAATTTATTACTTATTTGTAAATACTAACAACAATGAACAGCCAGGTCTCCCAGAATTTGATTTCTGACACATCTCTTAAGAAGCACTCAGAGGAAGCATTACAAATAGAAAATAGAAAGAATTAGGGATCTTACATTTTGGAGCAGAAGTTCTCAGTCTCAGCTGTATATTAGGATCACCTTTTAAAAACTCCAGATGCCCAGACCACATCCCAGATCAATAAAACTAAAATCTCTGGTGTATGACTCAGACATCAATAGAGTTTTTAAAGCTCCCAGGTGACCCCATTTGGCTGAAAATCATACTTGAAACTTAACTGGGAACTCAGTTTTGAATAAAAGACAAGGGACTGGTGCCAACAAGGAATTAACATGCAAAGGCACAGGATTGTCCTGTAACTTAAAAAACAAAACAAAACAAAACAAAACAAAACTACCTTCTACTTTGTCTCTAACATAGAAGTTGACTAGCCGTTTTCACACTAAGATTGCAAAGAGAGAGAGAGAAAAAGATAAAAAGAGATGAAGCAAGTGTGAAAAGCCCTTGATAATGGTTCATCTTGATGTCAAGTATATGGGAGTTTGTTATACTATTTATTTTATTTTCATATATGCATGAAATTTTTCACTGTAGAAAAATCTAAATTTTCTCCAGAAGTGGGGATATTACCAACTTACAGAAATTAAAAAGATCACAAGACAATTCTATGAAAATTGTATTTCAAAAATTAATAACCTAGGAGAATTGGACACATTCTTAGAAACACATAAATCAATCAAAAACAACTCAAGCAGCAAAAACTCTGAATAGACCTAACACAACACAATGAATTAGTAGTAATCTAAAACTTCCCCAAAGCAAAAGCGCAAAGCCAGATTGTTTCACTACTGAATTCCACCAAACAATAGCAGGGTATTAATACCAATTCTTTTCAAGTTCTTCCAAAAAATAGAAAAGAGAATCCTAAAAATACATTCTATAAAGCTAGCAATACCTTGATATCAAACTAAAGACACGTAAGAAAACTGTATCAACATTCTTTCTGGTTTTTCGATGTAAAAATCCTTAACACAATACTAGAAAACTAAATCCAGCAGCTTATTAAAAGGTTTATCTGCCAAGAACAACCAATTTGTGGATATCCCAGAAACTCAAGGGTGATTCAATATAAAAAAATCAACCGATGAAACAACATATAAAATAAAGCAAAAATACAATCATTTCAACTGAGGCAGAATAAGCCTCTCACAAAATCCATTATCACTTTATAAAAAAAAAAACCTAAAGATTTACAAATAGAAAAAAATTTCCTTAAATAAAACAAGAATATCTGCTCTTTCCACTTCCATTCAACATGGAACTAAGAGTTCTATCTAGAAAAATTATGTAAAGTGTGCATAAGGGTGTGATCAGGAAGAGGAGTAAAATTATCATTTGCAGATGACATATATGAATATATGTGATGTGAAACATACGTATATGATACAAAACCAAAAACTACAAAAATCACCAAAAACATAAGCAGGGACTGACAGGCAAGATGGTAACGGAACCACAGAGCTATGCAACGTCTCCTTGTGGGCTCACTTAAGAAGTTGAGATTATTATTAAAAATTGCCTGCTCCACTTAGCAAGGAGACAAAGGAGGGCCCAGTGATTGGAAGGAGTCCACGGGGAGGCCAGAAATCCCCACGACACACTGGAAGCTGAGAAAAACAGCAGCCTGGGAAGCAGCCCCAGGGTGGCTGGGGGGCAGCCTACGCCACAGGCATCCACACAGAGAGGAAGTCCTGAAGCCTCGACCCTCTGCCCAAGGTGAGCAGACTTGGGTGAAGTGAGAATTGACAGCAGCTGGTAACCCAGCTTCCAAAAACCAGCCTGCGAGCAGAGTAAACTGCAAGTGCAATGTGAGATTCCCTCAGAAAATGCCTCCCAGAACGGAGACCAGAAGCACCACGAGGCATCCATAACAGGCAATGATATAAGCAGGAGCCATTTAAAAATAAGGCCCCAAGACTGAACTGTTTAGAGTAAAATCAGGCTCACATCAAAATTTTGGGGGTCTCTCTTAAACAGCACCTAGAAATTGGCACAAGAGACAGTTATGGAGAGACATGCCTCTGTCTCCCTGAATGACTCAGGTGTACTGGGAGCACCTCTGAAGGTGGAGAGCCTCACCCTTGGAGGAAGGAAGCCAGGACATGGGGGAAGGGAGGAGAGCTTTGCTGAGGGGGTTGGGGGTGAACAAGACACCTCAGATGCCACTGGACTTCTAGGTCCTCCCTCACTGCCTCCTCCCAGCACAAACCTCACAGGAACTGCGGCTCCTTCTCCCCCAACACTATCATACTCATTCAAAGCAACCCCTTGGCCAGGTCTTTAAAGAAAAGTCCCTCAACAACAGAAACATGGGGAGAAAACCAGGCAACAGGACACCCACAGAAATGCCCAAGACCCTAGAAACTAACGTCATGGGCCTTGAAATAGTGGAACTCATAGGGAAGGAAGTAAAAAAGCAAGTAAATGAGTCAAACAACCAGTTCATATAAGATATTCTTAAAGAAATGGAAGCACTGATCAGTGGGCTTAAAGACGAACTTACTAAACACATAGTAGTCCCAATGGAGACAAAGCTTACTGAGCATATAGAAGCCACAAATAAAAAGTTGGCTGAGGTCAATAGGAAAATGTAAGATATGAAGGAACATTTTGATAGACAAATGAAAATTCTGAAGAGAAATCCAGCTGAAATTCAGGATATAAAAACTACATTTGAAACCCGAGGAAGTCAACTCAAACAATGCAAGGACAGAATTTCAGAGCTGGAAGACAAGGCTGAGGAATCAAATGCTACAGTTAGGCACAACTCCAAGGTAAGATTGAAGGAACTTGGTATCAACATGCAGACGACTGAATTTAAAAACGTATCTCATACCATGTATTAAAATTAAAAAGGGACTAAAGACCTACATGTAAGGACTATACAATTCTCAGAATAACATGGGGGAAAATCTTTGTAGTTTCGAATTGAGCAATGGTTTCTTAAGTAAGACACCAAAAACATGAGCAACAACAACAATAACAACAACAAAAAATAGAATGGATTTAATCAAAATAAAAATTTTATTCATCAAAGGACACTATTAAGAATCAGATGCCCACTTAGTGGGAAAATATTCATAAATCATATATGTGATAATTATCTAGCGTTAAGAATACATTCAGAACTCTCACAACTCATCAACAAAGAAGACAAATGGCTCAGTTTATAAAACGGGCAAAGGACTTGAACAACATTACTTCACAGAAAACATACACATAGTCAACAAGCACATGAAAAGATGTTCACTAGCATTAGTTATGACAATGAAGGCAACAAGGGTGGACGGCCTCAGTGACTGGGCTGTTTAGTAAAACCCACCCCTATTCATCTAGTGTAAAAACCCCTAGACATAAGGAGCCTCCTTGGAAACCCACATCCGGACCATGCTAGTGAGTGGAAGCTTACGCCCATCTCACTTTATCTTTTCAAATAAACTACCTACTTTGCAACTTGCAAGAAAAAGATTTTTCCTTTCATTTTCCAGCTTTCTATTACAGTGAGCATGTACTGTATTATTTTTGTATTTATAAAAATATAGCCAGACTATTTGAGTTAAAATCTGAGTTAAAATCAACAGAAATACAACTGCAATTTATGCTAAAGAGAAAGGAATTCAGACAGGGAGGGGGAAGAGAGAGAGAGAGAGAGAGAGAGAGAGAGAGAGAGAGAGAGATTCTGAATGGTTTTGGCCTTGGGATGATCATAGATAAGAATTACATCCACAACTCACTCTCTTTCCCCACCCCCTAATATCTCAGTTCAGACTCCTCTGTGCAGTGACCTCATTCTTCCCACCTTCCAGTCTGCCTGAGAAGTAGGTTGCCCACAGCTCTAGGCTTACATCGCTGCTTTAGGAATCCCAGTGGAAAAGAATCTCACCCATCCCAATATCTCAACATCAGTTCCAACAGTCTCAAAGCTCTGCTTCAGCCACGTGCTCACCCTCAGACTAATGGCAGTGGCTGGGAATGGAGCATCATGATTGCGTAAGTTGTTACATATAGGCACATCTGTCCCATGGAAAAGCTCTTCCTGGAAGACAGAAATGGCATGTTGCCACCAGATTAAGAAAATCTGGGGCAACAAGAATACAACCACAGTTCACTGCCATCATTCACACTCTTGTTTTGCATACATATATACGATTCCAAAAACGTGTTTTATTGAATTTCATGTAGCCTCTTACAGTTGATGGCTAATGTCCTAATGAGATCATCCAGTTTCATCCTGTGACAACACTGTCCTAAAGTCTAGGAGCCCTGGGCCTCTTGCACTCCTCTGATCAGATGAAGATGGGCCCCTCTTGGTTTTGGAGTGCACCATTTGACTTTGCTTCCTAACACTGAAGTAAGTTCTTCGGTGAGTTAATCTGGCTTCCAGGAGTCAGAACATGTGAGGAGCAAATCTCTCTTGCCTGCCATACTCCAGGATTGCACTGTGTTAGCCGTCAACTTGTAGCCGCTCTGCTTATGCAGCCTTAAGCGCTGCGACTGCAGGCCAACTTCTGAGTTGGGGTTTTCTGGCAGCATAACGCCTTTGAGACCTTGGTTGGTTTTGTTGCCAGTTTCATACCTAGGGATTTCATAGATGAGACACCAACACCAAAGACCTTCCCCTGCCTTTGCAGATTCTGTCTCCTAGCAGGGGTCTCAGCTTTCCCCATCCTACAGGCTATTATAGTGGGTAACCTGCTCCGTAGTTCTATCCCTGAGGGTAGTGCTTTGTTGCAGGTACAAATTTTAATTATGCTTAGTGATGAATGATAGCATTGAGAAAAGGAAAATAGGGTTCTTTAATTCTTAGATACTTACTAGGCGCCAGTGTTTTCTACCTTCTTTCTGTTTGTTTCACTTTTAAGTTGAAGCAGGAAGTGTGGCCTTTTTAGGGTTAGCAGGAATTATTATTTAACCTTCAGTGGTCTTGGACCATGAACTAGAGGTAAAAGAGGCCTCGCTGTGTACCACTGCTTTTCTGCCTTCAGACAAGTTAGTTTGGGTTCACATCTGCTCCTTCCTTCCAGCTCTGCAGAGCTCCCTCTTGATATATTCACATCGCTCCACTGTGGCAGTGTGTTCAGAGACAGCAGTACCATGATCAGCTGCACCTGGATCGAGTGCCCGCCTCTGAAGAAACGGAATTTACCGATGCAAAGGAAGAGTGAAAATATGTGCTAAAGCAGACTACAAGCCACAATTTACCTTAATTTTTAAAATAATCTAGTAATTTATATAAAATTTCAAGACTAAAACTAAATGAGTAGTAAGCAGAAAAGATTCTTAGGATCACACCCCAAATTACAAGATCTCCAACAGAAAAAACAGTCAGAACAAGAGAATGAGAACTGGGTGTGGATGCACCTTCCTAGAACCCCAACACCTCAGATGCTGAGGCAGCAGGACCACGAGTTTGACGTGAGTGTAGCCCACATAGTCAGACTCTGTCTCAAAAAACCAAACAGACAGACAGACATGGGCCCAAATGGCAACTTGAACTGAGAAAAGGGAAGAAGAAACTTTGCTACAGCTTCTTGGGAAAGCTCTGGCCTTTTGTCAGTCTTCAGACATCAACTCACTCAGTTGGCTTCCTGTCTGCAATGAGGTGAGCAGTTCTCCAGCCTCTGCCATGTGCTTCCACTGTTGCTGGCTGTCCCTTCATGGACTGTGTGGGATCTTCTGAACTTTGAGCTAAATAAATCCTTCCTCCCTAAAACTGTGGATCTCAGATATTCTGTCACAGATGAATAAGTAACTAGGACACTCCTAATCTCAGTCTGCTCTCTCTTTACTCCCATCACTCTTATCAGTAGTATTTTTAAGTACTGATGACATGTTGGGAAGCAATAATTGCATACTCTTTAGCTAGACATACATAATTAAAGTGGATTTTTTTATATTGTCAACAATAATTTATTGTCACCTTCAACAAACTCTTCTGTTATTAGACAATCCATACAGGAACTTTTGTTACTAGTATAGATCATATTTCTAATGTTAAGACTGGAATGGTTGTATGAGTTGATATCTTCTTATCACATGTCTATAACTGGAATGTATCAAGTTTAACCATTGATTTGAACATTTGTCCTACTGTTAAACAGGGTGTATTTGGTACGGCCTATCAAGGGTCGATAACTTCTGGTGGTTTGGTTTAGCCTAGTTAAGCAATAGACAGGACTATATTATTGGTGATAGTGGAACATTTCAATAAGTCAATATGCGTTTCATTTACATAGGTACATTGATGGTGGAAGATTGTGCTTTTTAAAGAGTAGAATAGTTGTATTATTAAGCTGGTTAGCATGTTCTATTAATAATGTGTTAGTCTTAGATTTTAATCCTATCTTAAGTCTTTATTCAAATTGTGGATGATGACATAAGCATTGATCTTGATTTTCAGTACCTGCCAACAATATCTTGTCCATAGGCCACAATATATTTCTGTAATCTGGTCCTCCGTCCCAAAAGTGGAGGAACTTTGATAACCAGCAGAAGGTTAGTTATTGAGGAGACCCTCCAAATTGATAACTAAGGAAGCTAGAAATGTGCAGAAGAATTAAAATCTAAGGCCAGCCTGGGCTCCAAGGTGAGTTTAGGATCAGCCTGGGCTACAGAGCAAAACCTTGTCTCAAAAAAAAAAAAAAATCAAATTCTGAATGAATTCAAAGAAATTCCTAGGAAAAAACAGTCTAATAGAAAAATCTGTATAATGGAGATGGAGCCCAACAATACTTTCCGATCTACAACCCATAGTAAAAGAACATGGAGAAATCAAGCAATAAATCACCTATGGAAAGACCCACCTCTCCAGAATCTGGTATCATAAGCCCTGATGAGGCAGAACCTACAAAAAAGGAAGCCAACAAAAAAGTGGAGCAATTGGCCAAAGAGCTCAAACAAGATATGCTTAAGCAAATGTAAGATACACTAAGTGAGTTCAAAAAGGATTGAATCCAAGAAACCTTAATATATAAAAACCATGAGGATTATAAAGAAGTTACAAAAAAGAAATTAACAAGTCAATGAAAGAAATGGAGGAAAATTTCAGTAGAGAATTACAAAGACTTTAAGGGTTCCAGGCTGAACTCCAGGTTATAAAACACTCACATGAAAACATGACATATGAGTTCGAGCATTTTGAGGATAAAAATATTGGATATTGATATAAGGTTGACAAACTGGATCATACTGTCAATGATGACTAAAAAACAAAAAGACAAGAAAGAGACTGGGTGTAACAGCTGATTGTTGACCCAAAGAGAAACAACTTTAGAATTCTAGGAGTGTAAGAGAAAATGGAGGACAATGAGAAAAGTATTAAGGATATGCTTAATGAAATTAAAGAAGAAAATTTCCCAGATCTAGGAAGACAAATTAGCATCGAGTTACTGCAGGCATATTGAACACCAAATAATCTTGACCAGAAAAGAGCTTCTTCACAACACACTGTAATCAAAATCCTAGACACTCAACACACACACACACACAAACACACAAATACTAAAAGCTGCAAGAGAGAAACAGAAAGTGACCTCAAAAGACAGACCTGTTAGAACAACAGCAGATTTTTCAATACAAACCTTACAGGCCATAAGATTATGGACAGATATCATTCAAGTGTGAAGAGAACATAAATGCCAGGCCAGATATATATACAACAAAATTATTCTTCAAAATAGAGAGAAAAGTTAAAATTTTTCATGCTACATAAAACGTAAAGAAATTCATGATACTAGACCAGTGTTACAGACAATAGAGGAATCTTAGACAGAGATAGGCCAAGAGCAACAATGAAACCAGAGACAGGGAATCAATAAAAAGAGAATGAACTAACAGTAGTGTAGAACAAAAAAATCACCACTGAAGCATCACAGCAATGACAGGAGGCAGCAAATACACCATTAGAGTAATGCTCAGTGATCTCAACTCTCCTATCAAAAGATACAGACTGGCTGATTTGATCAAACAACAAACCCCAACAATTTATTGCTTGTAAGACACTCACTTTACCCATAAAGAAACACATAAACTGAAAATAAAAGGATGGAAATCATTACTTTATGCAACTGGATCCAGAAAACCATCAGGGGAGCTATACTATTCTCAGACACAGCAGATTTTCAGCCAAAACAGACCATAAGAGACAAAGATGAACATTACATGAACAATTAGATGAACAATCCAATAAGAAGAAGTCACAATTATCCACACATATGTTCCCAATATTAGGGCACCCAATTTTATAAAACAAAAATTACTGAACATTAAGGGATAAGCAGGCACCAATACAATTTTAATAGGGGATCTCAATACCCCACAATCACAAACAGAAAAGTGAACTAGTCAAAAAACTAACAAAGAAATTTTAGAGGTATACCACACTATGGAACAGTTGAACTTGTCTGATATTTACAGAGTGTTCCATCTAACATCGGCAGAATATACTTTTTCCACAGCAGCATATGGATACTTTTCCAAAATATACCATATTACAGGATATGAAGCATGTTTAAATAAGTATAAAAGAGTTGCAATAATCCCTGGATAATTTCAAATTATAGCAGAATAAAACTAGAAACCAGTAGCAAAAGAAACTACAGAACGTATACAAATACATGGAAGCTAAGTAATATATTATTGAACAAACAATGGGTCACAGAAGAAACCAGGAAAGAAAAAATTTCCTAGAGTCAAACAACAATAGAATCATACCAGAACCTGTGGGACACATGAAAGCAGTGTGAACAAGGAAACTTACAGCTATGAATGCACACATTAAATAAATAGAACAATCCCAAATAAACAATGATGCAAGGTCCAAGAGAAACAAGAACAATCTAATTCTAAAAGCATTACAAGAAAACTTAAAAATCAAGCAGAAATTAGTGAAATGGAAACTGAAACAAAAGATCAACAAACTGAAGAGTGGGTTCTTTAAAAACATAAAGATTGATAACCTCTAGCTAAACTAACCAAAAGAAGGAAAGAAAAAAGAAGTGGATCAATTCAATTAGAAACTAAAAGGGTGAAATTCATAGAATTATAAGGAACTATTTTAAAAATGCATACTTTAGCAAAATGGGGACTATGAAAGAAGTGGATAAATTTCTTGCTACATACAAGATACAAAAATTGAATCAAAAAAGACATAAAAACTAAACACGTAACAAGAATGAAAATGGAGGCAGAAATAAAGAACTCCAGGACCAGATGGATTCACAGCAGAATTCTACCAGTACTCCAGAGAAGAGCTTTCACCAACACTTCCCAAAACCGTTCTGGAAACTGAAAGAGAAAGAACATGGCCAAACTCATCTCTGGAAGCTAGCATTACCTTGACACCAAAACCAGACAAAAACTAAACAAGAAACCTACAGGCCAATCTCCTTAATGAACATAAAAAATCCTCAATAAGATACTGGCGAATAGAATCCAACAAATCATTAAAATGTTATATACCAGGATCAGGTTGGTTTCATCGGAGAGATCCAAGGATAATTCAACACATGCAAATTGAATAATGAAATACACAACAGATATAAAATCAAGAACAAGAATCATGTGATCATCTCAATAGAACAGAAAAAGCCTTTGACAAAATCCAGTATCCTTTCATGATAAAAGAAAACCCTGAAAAAAATAAGAGTACCTTAGCCCACAAGAGCATCTCCTAACAGCACACGCTTTCACAATAATCCATAACACCCAAGTGCATGAGACTTTTGAGGACATTCTAGATCTAAACCACAAGAGGGGGCATGTGAGAGGAGGTGGTTGGGCAGGAAACGGGGTGTGGAAGGGTGTGTGAAGCTGTTTTGATACGTATGTGCACATTACTCTCAAGTTTAATGTAACCTTTCTATATCACATATACATACTAATAAAAATGGGAAAATATTTGTATATTAATATTAATTAAATGCAGACTATGCTCATTTTTTACCAAGTTTCCACCCATGTTCTTTTTTTTAATTTTAGGATCCAATCCAAAATAGCACATTGCTGTGAGCTTGCTGAAAACAAACTATTTTTTCAAGTCGTTTCCTGCTAAGCTATGACAAGTATGATTAGTGTAGAGTTTTAATATTTAAGATAAACTACTCATTAACAAAAACAATACAAGTTGTCGAGATGCTACATGCTCTATGATTACAGAGTCCAGGAAGACCATTTGCTTGGCCTATTTTGGCAACATATAGTTTCATATATTCTCTACAGGATGTTGTTTTCACAGCAGGAAAAATCTAAGCAAGACATTCAAAGCATTTTAACTTATAGTGAAAACCAACGTCATTTTATCTAGTGTAACTAGTAGAGTGAGAGTTTTATTCCCATGTCATGGTATAATAGCAGTGTGAATATAGTTTATTAATCTAAGTCTGACCCTTATCGTCACAATCTGAACCACAGAAACCACGAAAGTTCTTACGATCAGATGTTCATCCACCCAGGTTCTCCAGGGGGAAAAACACATGCTAACAACACGTGCCAACAGAACCCACATGCTCTCCGCGGGAGTGATATCAGGGAAATTCTGAGGAAAGTGGCTTTCATGTGCTGTTTGAAATGAAGACATGTTCAGATCTTGTAGAGGTTATATTTAAGATATAATATGTATTATTTGCAGGTTATTATGTAAGACATAAACTCATGTTGTGTTAAGGTAATTATACTTTCTTCTAATTATGATGTTTCCCTTGTAAATATGTATGAGACATAAGGGTTACAATGAGCTTGAGTGTTTTGTGCACACACATAACACATCAAATTTACCGTCATTTCCCCCTCCCCATTTTTGGCCCTCCCACACCTCCCCATCCCCTTAATTCCCACCATCACACCCATTTGGCTCTACAAAATGCCTGTATTCTGGATTTCTCAGGTTAGAGGAACCACGTGATGTTTCACCTTCTGCATCTGCCTCGCTGCACTGAGCATGATGGTCTCAAGTTGCCTCCATTTACCTACAAAAGCCTTAAATCTGTCTGTTTCAGTGGGAGAGTAGTACTACCTTGTGTACATGTGCCACAAATTTGTATCCTTTTGTCTGTTGATGGGTATTTCAGCATCTTCCATAGTTTAGCTATTGTTAATTGTGCTCCTATAAGCATGGGCATTCATGTACCTCTGTTCTATGTTACTTTTAACTCTTTTGGAAAGATATTGAGTAGTAGTATCACTGGATAAAATGGATTATTTATTTTCAGCCTTTTGAAGAATCTCCACACTGTCCTTCATAGGGGTTTACTTTCCCAACAGCAGTATAAGAGGGTTCCTTTTTTCCCCACAACTTCACTAGCACAGATTGCTGTTCTAGTCTTGATGTATGCTGTTCTTTCTGGGGCAAGAAAATACGTTAGTGATGTTTTGATTTGCACTTCTCTGATGCCTAAGGATGTTGAACATCTTTTCAGGTATTTGCTGGCCATGAACTTTTTTATTTGAACTGTCTATTCATTTTAGTTGTCCATTTTTTATTTGGGTCTTTGGTTTTGGGGCATCTATTTTCTTCAGTTCCTTGCATATTCTAGTTATTAGCCTCCCCTCTGAGGTGCAGGCAATAAATTTTTTTCCCCATTCTGTCAGTTCTGTCTTAACTCTGCTGATAGTTTCCTTTGAAGAGCAGCACATTTTTAATATAATCCCATGTGTTGATTCTGGGGATTATTTCATTTGCATCATGTGTCCTATTAAGGAAGTCCTTGCCACACCAACAACTTCTAGATTTTTGCCTGTTTTGTCCTCTAGAAGGTTCAGTGTTTTCATTTTCATGTCTAGGTCTTTGATCCACTTTGATTTGATGTTGGTACATGGTTAGAGGTGTGTGCCTAGATTCATTCTTCTGCATATGGATAACCAATTCTCCCAGCACCATTTATTGAAAAGGCTGTACTTTTTCCAGTGTATATTTTGGCTCCTTTATCAAAGGACACATAGCTCAGGGTACTTGAGGGTGTCTCACATGCTCAGTTCTGTTCTGCTTCTGAGCTGGCACCATATAGTTTCTATCACTGTTGCTTTGTAATGTAACTTGATGTCTGGAATCGTATTGCCACCTGCTTTTCCTTGTTATTCAAGATGACTTTGCCTATTCTGGGTCTCTTTTTGTCCCATCTGAATTTAAGGCTTATCTTTTCAAGTTCTGCGACTAAAGCTGTTGGTATTTTGATAAGAATTGCTTCGAATTTGTCTATCAGTTTTTGCCTATCCAGAAACAGGTGATGTCTTTCCATTTTCTAATATTCTCTTCAATTTCTTCCTTCAGCATAACATAGCTTTTATTTCTTTGGTAGAGGTTCTTCACTAGTTATTAGGTTTACTCCTAGGTATTTAAGTTTCTGAGGAACTAATGACAATGGGATTATTATTCTCAGTTATTTCTCACTGAGTTCATTATTGGTGCAGAGTAATGTTATTGATTTTTTGTGCTAATTTTGTAAACTGAATTTGTTAATTAGTTCTAAGAGTTTTGTAGCAGTTTAATTATAGTTAAAATATGCTAAATGTGCATATGCCTTTCATGTTGAGACCAATACTTTTGGTACAAAAACCAAAAAAACTATAAAGAATCCTATTTTAACTTAATTCAAGATTTATGCGACCCAAGATAATTATAGCACTTTGCCAAGTACATATTCCATCTTGTTTCTGCAGCAATTACTAGTTACTTTCAGGTGTTATCATCAGTTACAAGGTGACATGTAATATTTATATGGAAAGTATATTCTTCTCCCTTCCTTCTTCTCCTCTCTCCCTCTCTGTTTTCATCTGTGAAAAAACACCAATGCTCATTTCATAAAGCCCAAAGAAATCAAAGACAGAGGAAGAATGCAATAAGGAACAACAAAGATTTTGCCAAGCAGTAGAATAAGGAGGCAAAGGAAGACATTATGTATTCAGGTTTTCATTTAACAAGTGGTTTGGGAGACGAATTAGCTTATTAGTTACAACGAGGCATTTATATTTACCTTGTTGTTTCCTAATCACTCGCTCATATATGATATCTTAAGCAGGGACTTTGTATCTCAGACACAGCTATCACAGACATTCGTACACAGCAAACAACGTCCACCGGTCCTGGAACCCTATGTTAAATACCACCTTCTCCGTGAATTTGTCTGATTTTCTCCCAGCTCCTGCACAAAGCAGAATCTGCATTTTCTCCTCTCTGCTTCCAAGATATTTAAATGGCTTATTTTGTATATTTCTCTGGTGGTGCTTATCACGCTTTCAGGGATACCATCATAGTCAACCTTATATATCTTTTTAAAAATTAGTGTTATGGGATAACTTGTGCTCCTAAGCCATTTACTGAAACTCCATGGGCCAGTGACTCAGCCTGTGATTGTATTTGAAGCCTGGGGATTGAAAGAGATGATCCCATCGAAATGAGGCTATTAGGGTATATAATCCTCTCTCACTGGAATCTTTTTAACAAGAGAACTTTGGACACAGAGCTACCCAGGATGTCAAGAAATCAAACTTGCAGACTCCTTGATTTTACCCTTTTAGCCCTCAGAACTGTGAGATAGTAAATTTCTGTTGTTCAAGTCACCCAGTCTAGTATTTTATTATGTTATCCCTCTCAAGTCAATACAGACAAGTAAATAACACAAACAGGTGAATCATGTTTGGTAAGTGCTTAGACAGTGGTAGTTGCTATGTAATTGGTAACTAATAATATATATGCATTTTGTAGATGGATTATAATGTGCAAACATTTAGCAAATTTTAAGAACTTATGTGTGTGTGCATTTATGTCGTCTTTGTGGTGGTCTTTATAAGAGTGTTTTCTTAAATGTAAGAGACGTGGAAGAAATTAATAAAATGGACTTTATAGAGAGAAGAAGGGAAAGGGGGTGAGAGGGTGGGAAGGAGAAAGGGAGATGATATGTTAAAAAAAGAGAGAAAAATGGGGGTGATAGTGGGAGTTATGGGAGAGGAGGGAGTTGTGGGAGGGTCAAAAAGGGAGAGGAGAAAGGATTGTGATTTTGACGTGACAGAATAATCAAGTATAGTGTAAATATTATGTATTGCATGTATATACATATGTATTAATAAAATAGGGAAAAACGAGTTTGTTTCTTTGTGTTTTAAGGCAGTCAAATGAATTACTGTTTTTCAAGTTTACATTGAGAAATTTTGAAAGGATTTTTACTCATTATACCTATCATGAATATAATTGGTTCTCTTTTTACACAAATAATTGTATTCTACAGTTTGATTATGTGAACATTTCATCAGGCATGGAAGATTTTAGGATTCAAGTTAGTTTATGAATAAAATGGCTCTGGATTTAATTTTTAAGTTTATTTTTCATAAATTTGATTATTTCTCAGAATTCATTTCATTGTTTGAAGATAAGTGCAGAGTGAAGAAATACTGTGAGAGGCGACTTTTTAATATAATCTTGTGGAAAAATTCTGCAGAAAAAAATGGGTCATAATATTTCAAAACTTACCTGTACAATTCATGGAATCATAAAAAACAAAAGTGGGATCATATCATTCAATGCTCTCAACCCTGCACAGGGTTCCACTAATATTGATTCTGTCTTAAAGACACCGATGATTTGCCGTCAGACTCTGCTCTGATTTCACTTTCTCTTTTTCCCATTGCTTTCTGTGCTTTGCCAAAAAAGCCTCCTTTGGGGTCCTGAAACATAGTAAACTAACTTCTCTTGCCTGGAAAATTTTTCCTGAGTCCCATTACTAACCCTTTCCCTTAATTCCAATCCCTGCTTCGATGTCACCTCAGCCCTTTCCTAACCCTTCAGATAAAGTGCACTTCTTGTCACTGTCCTTCTTACTTGTTAGTATTTTGAGCATCTATTAATACCTGGACATTGTATCTTTGTTCATCTGTTTCTTATTTCTATCTTTGCTACAAGATTTTTACCTTCACAAGCACAGACCTTTGTCAATAAATGTTGACAGGATGAAAACTTGTAGCATCAAATATTAAAGTCTGAGATAACATTTTTCAATAATTCTTAATGATGTAACAAGTTTTACAGTAAAACAATCCTGAAGAGATGTGTCCCACTATAAATTGGGCATATTATGTTGCTCCAGGAATTCTTTTTTTTGTCGACTCTGGTGCAAAACCAACCCACAGGAATTATTTCTATTGTGTAGTTGATCTATTTGAGGGCATTAATTCTGCTCAGACTTTTCATTCAATTTCTCAGAACTGCTCCTAGTCCTTATAAGCATCCTCAGTAGCTTTAAAAGCAATTCTACCTGAACAAAACACCATGCTATGAGCTACATCTGTAGATTTTTTTAGTAATAGTTATATTTCTTAAAGTAAAAAAATAAAACAAAGCTTACTATTTTATTTAATTCACTATGTTCAAAATATTACAATTTCAACATGCAATCATTATATTTTACCTTATGTTGTAATACTGTCTTAAAAATCCTATGAATCTACTTCAATTTAGATGGCAAATTTTGACAGTTAGGGTGAAATGTAGTTCTGCAAAATAATGCCATGGGTAATGGGAAAATAGTTTACACTGCTTCAGTTTTTAAGTTTAAATTAATAGAAAATAAAATAAAAACATTAGTTTGCCACTCAACTAGCCACCTCTCAAGTGCCCTACAGTGGTGCATGGCTGATGACTCTTATACCGGCCCTGCCATCATACCCACCTGACTGGAATAGCAGCGGCCTTTTCCCACAGCTGAACCAATCAGGTTGGCTCCCCCAAGATTTCTGAATTTGAACTGAGACACAGGGAGACTGGCGAAGTGTGGCGCTGCGTCATGTCAGTGGCAGAATTCCAAGGTGAAGATTTGTGAGCCTCTGTGATTGTTCAGTTTTTCTTTACATTCCATGAGAGAAACTGTCTTTCTGTTGTGGTTTGAGTTGGGAGCGTCCCCCCAAAGCCTCGTGTACCTATACACACTGTGTAGTGCTGGAAGGTGGGGCCTGGCTGGAAGTGGGGATGCTTGGGGTTTAAGCTGAAGGGGCATGTGCTGGTTTCACCCTTCCTCTCAGACTTCTCTGTTCAGCAACGTTGGAGTGAGGACCTCAGTCTCTGGAGCACAGGCTCTGGTTCTGGCTCCAACTGTGGCCCCGCTATGTGATTCTACCATTTTAAAGCTGCTCAGTGAATGCACTGAGACCTTCTGAAGTGTGAGCTGAAATACACTTCTCCTCGCCTGATCTGTGATGTCGGGTATCGAGGCACAGCAATGAAAAAGAAACTGAGACAATTTCTAATAATTTCTTTCTGCTTCAGCCAGTGCAATCTGGTTTTTGTTATTCCTAATGACATTAGATGAATAAATAAATGAAGAAGTTAACGAACAGACTTCCTTAAAAGAACTTACACAAAAGAACATAGTTACGTAGAGGTAAATATATTTATTCAAAATTGCTTTCACTACCTTAGAAAAATCCTAATTACGCTGGTGTTACCAACTCTCAACAGAATGGACAGTGTAGATTCAAAACAGTAAACTGGTTCCAAAAAGAGCATTTATCTGATTTTGAAATGCATTTGTATGAATTGAGGGGTGGAGATGAGAGCAGGGCAAAAACAAGATGCAGCTTCCTAATTGTTTTACAGAGAATTTAATCAGCATGAATTCTCCAAGAAGGGCGTTGATCACACAGCAGGTGCTTGGATAAATGCATGTTGATTAATTGATTTAGACTACACCAGCTGTCAGTGAAAGAATGAGATCCACAATCAAACTGTTCGACAGAAAAATGCCAGGATGGCTTGTAAAATCAGTAACAATGTGAAATTCTGCATGCAAATAATCTATAGATGTTGCTGTTTTTGGTTTTCTTCCTAGGTAAAAATGAGATAATGATACTCTGCTCTGGGAGCAAGGTGGTAAAGATTGTGAATGCAGGTAGGCAGATTTTTCAATCATTTGTCCCTCATCCTGAATGTGTATCTGAAAAAGCCTTTTAAAGCTTGACAAAAGGAAGTGAAAAGGGATTTCAGAATTCTGGGGTTTACATGGGTGGAAGTGAAACCTAAGCCCAGAATATGGAAAATCCTACAGAAGATAGAGCCTGGCTTTTCAACAAATAAGGTTGAAAATCACTTTGTGAAGGTCACAGTCTTAATCTTTGGAGGACAGCAACCCCCTGCGAGGACATGGTTTAAAGCTGGGTTCCCTTCGTACAAATTCCTAGATGGCAGAGTTGCATGCATTCTGGGGGCTGGGGGGCAGATAATCTCTTTGAGGAAGAGAGGAAGGTGGCTTGGTACACTGTACAAGCTGATCTCAGCGAAGCATCTGTGGCCCCAATCATCCTATGGAGAGCTATGGGGCAGGTGTGGCCCTTGAATGGTCCCACAAATGAGGCAAAGGGGTGAGGCAGTGTATTCCCACTCCAGCCAGTCGTTTGATCTGGGCCACCTCCTGCTAGGGATGATAAATTTAGAAGAGACAATTCCTACCAGTCTGGGGGTGCCCTCAGTATGGAACACACCCATAAGACAACAGATACTGATTGTCTCAGAAGCTAGGAGGTGACAGAGCTGACCTTGAAAAGGAATTCCTGATGGAGTATGAGAGTATCAAGTATAGTAACACAAAACAGAATTAAATTGAGATTATTAGTGATACTTAGCAGTTATTTAAGTCATAGTTTGCATAATAAAAAATTTTATTTTAGAAATTCTAAACTAACTACAAAAATTTTGGCTTATTTTATCAATTATCTGCAGTTGCATATTTTGATGGCGGGAAATACAATGTGTTGCATTCATCTGATAAACATTTTAGTTATAAAACCAACCTTGAAATTACGGCTGAGGTGAACATTTTTGCTCTCAGCTCTGAGGTTGCCACAGTTGTTTATTCATCTCCAGGCCATTCCTTCATATCCCCTGATGTCTGCTGCTCCTCTGAATATTGGAGTGTATTAGTAAGCTTAGTTCTTGGACTCTATTTAAAATTTACTTTTATTTTCTATGTATTCATACTCAGTCTCAGAGCTCTAACTATCAGGTCTACCTTGATGACTCACAGACACTTATCTCTTCCATGAACTGCAGACTATATATCCAAATGCTTACTCAACGTCTCTACTTAGGTATCTATACATATCTCAAACTTAATATGCACAAACCAGCCCATTATTTTCTTCTACTCATCCTCTGCAAAACTATCTCTTCCCATAGTCTTCAAGACGCTTTGAAAATAATAGTTCTGTTCTCATGGCTCAAGTCAAAAAACTTGGACTCATTCTTGAGTAAAGACAATTTCAGACATTACGTCAATTTACTGAAAGATACTTCATTTCCCCAAACTCATGAACAATGAAAAGGAGTTAGTTTTCACACCACTATTGTTCAATGTAGTAATGCAAAACCTTAGCCAGAACAATGAGGTAAGAAAATGAAATAAAAGGAATATATATAAAAAAGGAAGAAGTCAAACTATTCTTATTTGCAGATGACACTACCCTGTTCATGAAAGACTCCCCCAAACTACCAGAAGACTCAGAACTAATGAACAAATTCAGCAATGTAGCAGGATATAAAACCAATATACAAAAAATCAATAATTAGTATTCCTGTATACCAACAGTGAAATCAGTATGAAAGAAAATAAAGTGATCTCATTCATAGTAGCATCAAAAAATTTAAATACCTCAGAATCAAACAAACAAGGAAGTGAAAGACTTCTAGAAAAGTTTAGTACTCTGAGAGAAAAGACTGAAGACAATAATAGACAATTGGAAAGAGAATTCTGGTCAAGATAGTGGCCAAGTAACAGTGCTACAAAATGTCTCCTTGTGGACTCACTTAAAAAGTTGAAATAATAATTTAAAACTGGCAGCTTAACTTAGTTAGGAGAGGAAGGAGAGCCCAACAACTGAAAGGAGGCCATGGGAAGATCAGAAATCTTGAAGACACAGCAGAAGTAGAGCAAAACAGCAGCCCTGCAGGCAGCCCCAGGCCAACAAAGAGCAGCCCGTGCTGCCGGCATCCTCAGAGAGGAAATCCCGGCACCTGAGACCTCTAACCAAGGTCAACACGGACCTGGGAGAAGAGAAAACTGACAGCACCTGGTAGCACCAGCCTCCAAAAATGAGCCTGCTCAGGAAAGTTCTCTTGAGAGAAGAGACAAGTGATCCAATGTCAGAATGAGGGGTTTTAAGAAGATCAACTGACAGTCAAACGCTGAAAATGGATTACCTGTAAGGTGAGGACTGAGAACTATGTTTGGATATGGCAACACAGGTCCCTGGATATTTGACTAAATATGTATTTTAGAATAGTAAACATGAATGCCTGACTGGAACGGACTCAGGAAAAACGAAGAAAGATGAGAAAACAATGAGGTAGAAGCAGAGACAAACGTGTGGAGCAGTTTGTTGTACAGAAATGTTGTCAAGTGGGACACTGGTTAAAGGGCTAAGGAGTCAAAGAATGTTTTTTTTTTTTCCAAAATGAGAACTATTACTGCATGTTTGTCAGTCATGGTAACAACTCAACAGAAAGAAGAAACTGACAACTGATTTAGTCTGTTGTGTTGTTATAACAAAATACCAGAGGCTAGATACTTTATAGAAAAAAGAGGTTTATTGAGCAAACTCAAGTGACCTCATCTTGTCAGCTCCTTGTGAGGGCCCCTAGTTACAACACAATATGGCTAACAGTAACAGCACATGTGTATGAGAGGAAGCAAGAGAGCGATATGAGAAAGCCAAGCTCACATGACAACAACGGCTGCTGTGCCAATCCAGTTCCACAGGACCTAGCCCACTCCTGAAAGACAGGAGTTAATTCTTTCAGATGACAATAATCACCTATCACCTTCCATTAGGCCTTACTTTTTAATGGTTCCACTATCTCTTAATAACATACATTGGACACCAAGCCTCCAGCATGTGAACGCTTAGAGGACAAACTAAATGCAAACCATAGCTGTGATGCAGAGGAGAGAGAACAGTTTCTGGGGAGAGGACCTTGAGTAAGGGAGAGGGCATGGCATCCAGTGCAGAGCAGTACTGGACGTGGGAGTGGTTTTATGCAGGACTGTATTTATTGTAATAGGAAAGAAGGTAGAATATATGGGCACCAACACTGAGAGACCAGGAAATAGGATAGTAGCCATAGCACTTCTCAGTAAAACAGGAAGTAAACTCATTAACAGAGGGATCAGATTGTTGGTGAGTTGGAGAGAGAAAAAGAAATGAAACAGTCGTCTAGGAGAGACAAAGAGTTCAGGGGCAGGGGTCCCTCTAGGTTCCATTACAGGGTTGTTTTAGGTGAGGCTGTAAGTTTCTAGTGAGAATTTTCTGCCTAGTTCTCTTTCTTCTCCAGTCACACTTAACTGTTGGGTACAAGCGACAGAGTTGAATTCAACTGGGCTTAGGGTTAGATTACAAATACAGTGAAGGGTAGCAGAACTACAGCGATTGAGAGTGTATGCTGACAAGAAATTGTAACGACAGACATCAGATGTAAGCTGGAGACATAGAAAGAACGTGAGAAGGTGGGATAAGCCATGAGTTCAAGGCCAGCCCGGGCTGCAGAGTAAGTTCAAGACCAGCCTGGGTTACAGAGTGAGATCCCGTCCCAAAAAATAAAAATAAAAAATAAAAATAGAAGGTGGGACAAGCAGTGGAAAGGTGGCGCTGGCAAGTAGGCCAGAGGGAGCAGAGAATTGTGGGAGTCAAGGAGTGAGAATGACCTAAAAAAATAGAAGGTGATATAAAGTAAAAATACACAGTCTAAAAATAAGAGAATTGTGAGGATATGCAGTCTTATGTGCTGATGGTGGGAATGTACTCTGGCGTGACCTCTGGGGGAAGGGAAATATCAAAGTTGTCTGTGTGTGAAGTATCTTTGAAATTCATGTAACAGGTAAAGTTGCATATTTACATAAAATATACTAGGGCCTTTTTGCTGCAGTTTCTACCAGCAAAATGTTGGCATATATCTAAGTATAACCATTAGGTAGTTTCTTAAGTTTTGATACTAATCTATACCACATAGCCATTGCAGGGATAAGAAAATTATCATTTTACAAATCTAGTGTAATTGATTCAGGCATGGGTCATCAATTGATGCTAAAATCAATGAAAAATAAGTGGCTAGGAAACAAGATGTTCACATTGTCTCAAAGAAGCATTCATTAATCATCAATGCTATGGTTGTTATCTACCATGTCACCTTAACAGCTCACTTCCCTGAAGACTTGCCTGTCAACTGAGGGCAGAGAATGCTATCTGTGGTTGGCTGGCTCCGAGAAACAGCCTGGTGGAGAGGTAGGGGACAGCGGCTCAGTCCAAGCAGGGACAAAGCAGGAAGAGAAGGGATGATCTAGGAACGAGAACACATGCTTCCAGGTCATGCCCCAGCGACCGACCTCTAACCAAGCCCTACCTCCTAACAGCATGTCCACCTACTGGACCCATCAGTGGATAAATCAGCTGGTGAGTATAGTGACCCTGTGGTCCAGTAACTTTCTAAACACAGACTAGGGAGTATTTTAGATATAAACCGTAACTCTTTACCACTAGCCCTCATAAAACTCATGGGCTACGGGTGTATATAGATTCTATTATAGGATCTTTTTAGGTGAGGCTGTAAATTTCAAGTGAGAATTTTCTGCCTCTTAACAATCATTAATTCGTTTAGACTGTCCCTAAGAATTACCAAAATCTTTATAGTTCTAGCAACCGTTGAAAAGTTCAGAACTTCTGGTCAAGATAGTGGCTGAGTAACAGAGCTGCACAATGTTTCCTTGTGGACCCACTTAAAAAGTTAAGAATATAGTCAAAAACCACCACCACAATACAGCTAGGACAGGGAGGAGCACCCCAACAATTGAAAGGAGGCCAAGGGAAGGCCAGAAAACACATTGGAACCAGGGGTAATCAGCATCCCAGGAAGCAGACCCAGGCCAATCATGAATGACTGGGAGTTGCTAACATCTACAGATGGAGGAAAGTATGGCCAGAACCTAAGACTATGGATCAAAAGAAGTGGAAACTGACAGCACCTGGTAGCCCTGGCCTCCAAAAATGACCCAGTGAGTAGTGGATACTACAAACTCAATGTGAGCTACCCCTAGAAAAGGCCTCTCAGCCTAAATCAGAAGCAGTGCTCAGCAGCCATGATAGGCAGTGACTTAAGGACACATTTTTTTTAAAAAAAGAGCCTAAGACTAACTGTTTATATAGTAAAAGAAAGCTCAGGAGAGCACATCAGTGCTTCTGGGGTCACTCTTAAACAGTGCCTAGAAAGAAACTGGCACAAGAGACAATGGCAGAGATGAGAGGAAGGCCACTGAACCCCAGAATGGCTGGGTGTAGCGGGAGCACCTCCCAGGGTGGAGAGCACCACCCTCAGGGCAGGGAAGCCAGGACAGGTGGGAGACCTTTGAGAAACGTGCTTTGGGGGTTGGGGTTGAAAAAGACACCCCAGATGCCATTAGCCGCTTAGGTCCTCGCTTACTGCCTACTCCCAGCACAGAACTCAGAGGAATTTTGGCTCCTCCTCCCCCAACAGCCTCATAGGCATACAAAGAAACCTCTCCGCTAGGCCTTTAAAGTGGAGTCCCTCAACAGCA